>QGSO01000158.1:1738671-1884186 GCA_011037825.1 Carya cathayensis | reverse complement strand
AAAATCTTGAGGAATGGCTATGGCAAAGTTTGAAGTGGAGAAATTCGACGGTCAAAACAGCTTTAGCTTATGGCGCATCAAGATGAAGGCTTTGTTGCGACAACAAGGTTTGTCCAAAGTTTTGGAAGGGAAGGTATCCGAGGATTCTCTTGCACCGTCAAGAGAAGAAGATGAGAAGGCACATAGTGTCATTTTGTTGTCACTATCAAATGGAGTTTTGAGGGAGGTTGCTGATGAGGAGACCGCTTCCGGTCTTTGGTCCAAGCTTGAGAGCTTGTATATGAAGAAGTCGCTCACCAACCGTTTGTATTTAAAGCAGCGACTATACACTCTCAAGATGAGGGAAGGTACTCCTATTTCCGATCATCTAGATGAATTTAATAAAACTATTATGGATCTAAGGAATATTGATATTAAGCTTGATGATGAGGATCAAGCATTAATTTTTTTGTGTTCGTTGCTGGTATTATTTGAAAGTTTTGTGAACTCAATGTTGTATGGTAGAGATACCATCTCCTTGATAGATGTAAAATCTGCTTTGAACTCTAAGGAGTTGAAAACAAAATTGGGCGTACAAGGCACGAACAATCAAGCCAATGGTTTGTTTGTGAAATATTCCTCTGGTGGTAGATCTAATGGAAGAGGTTCGGATTATGGTGGGAGTAATTCCAGTAGTAGCTCTAAATTTAACAAGAAAAATGTTAAATGTCACTACTATCATAGATTTGGTCATTACAAGAATGAGTGTCCCAGATTGAAGGAGGAAAGTAAAAGTTCCTCCAATGTTGTTAGCGTTGAACAGTCTAACAACTCTGATATTGTCCTAGCAGTCAGCGGCTCTAGTGGTCACTTTGGTAACAAGTGGGTCATGGATTCAGCTTGTACATTCCATATGTGTTCCAGGATAGATTGGTTCACTACCTATGAATCAATCAACGGTGATTCCGTTTTGGTTGGAAATGATATGGCTTGTGATATTGTTGGGATTGGTTCAGTTGAGATTAAGATGTATGATGGAACCGTTAGAACTTTGTCTAACGTTCGGCATATTCCATTTTTGAAGAAAAATCTTATATCTTTGGGCACTCTTGACTCCTTTGGCTACCAGTATTCAGCTGGAGGTGGAGTCATTCGAGTCTACAAGGGCTCTTCGGTGGTAATGACAGGGAAGAAGACAGATGGTCTTTATTTTCTTCAGGGCAGTACAGTGATTGGTGGAGCATCTTCAGAGGTTCCAGACTCAGGTATTACTCATTTATGGCGCATGTGATTGTGCCATATTGGTGAATGAGTATGGTCATGTATGAGTAGGCAATTTTTGCTTTGTGTTTGTACTCATATTTGTTGATGACAATTTGAGGAAGAATCTGGATTTGTTTATCTCTGTTTTGTGATGTGTTTGATGTGTTCAAGCATTGGTGAAGGCTAATGATCTACAGACAAGAAGGTAGAGCGTTGTTCATACCATACAGTTGGGTCCACTCCACAGAAATGGAGTAGTTGAATGGAATGAGACGGACTCTTGTGTGAGAGCCCGTAGTATGCTTTTGGATTTGCCAGGCTTGTCTACAGATTTGGGTGAAGCGGTCAACACAGCTTGCTATTGGGTGAACCTTATCTTCTTTACAATTTGTTTTTCAGTTGTTATTTCCACAAGAAAGGAGAGCATGGTTATAGCAAGAAGGTGGAGTTGCTGGGAGAGCTTCACAACAGAGTGCAGGTGGTACTCTAGATCATGCTATTGAACTTAAGTATGATTTTGATTTTGGCATTGGCGTACAGTGAGAGCAAGTCTACAGTTTCATCTGGTAGATAGAGGAGACAGTTTAGTCACCTTTGGGATATGCTCATGCAGACTTTGAGGTGTTCTTACTTTGGCAGAGAATATTTGTTGTTAGCCTTCATGTGTATTCAGAAGCCGTTGTTCAAGTAAGCAGTCTGTTCAGTGGTGCGTTGCCTTTTGTGTGAAGAGGTTGATTCTTCATTAGGACCAAGCTTGTGATTTGGTCAAATTGTCTATGGTGTTGAAGACTTTTGGGTGGAAATTGAGTTCTTCAAGGATAGACGTTGTGTTCGGATTTGGTGATTCCCCTTTGGTGATTTGTTGGTGGGAATCGATTATTTGGTTAATGAATTTTTTTGTTAAGGCTTGACGGAATTCAAGCCAAGGTGGAGATTTGTTGAGTTTGGCTTGATTTCCTGCTGAAAATGTATTTTTTGGAGCTTGGCTTGACTGTTGCTTGACCCTGGCTTGACGCTGGCTCGACTGTGGCTCGACCCTGGCTCAAGCTAAGGTTGGCTCGACCCTCCGCTTGACAGTCCGCTCGAGCGAACTCATCCAGAGAGTTCCGCTCGACCTCCGCTCGACAATCCGCTCGAGCGAACTCTTCCCGAGAGTTCCGCTCGACTTCCGCTCGACTGTCCGCTCGAGCGAATTCTTCCAGAGAGTTCCGCTCGACCTCCGCTCGACTGTCTGCTTGAGCGAATAATGCAACCCTAACGTGCGCTCGACAGTTCGCTCGACGTCCGCTCGAGTGAATGTTCTGAATCAGCGCCTCAGCTATAAATACATCATTTTCTCTTCATTTTGAAGAGCCGTTCAGCAGCCAAGTTTGAGAGAGTTTTGAGAATCCTTTTGTATACAATCCTAAGAGTCCATTGGGTGTATTGGGGCTTTAGGATCAAGGATTTTTGTGTTCAATACTCTTGTACTCCATCTTTGTTCATAGTGAAATTTGTTGAAACCGACCCCGACAGTGGACGTAGGCTCACATTGAGCTGAACCACTTAAATCTTGGTGTTCTTTGTGTGCTTGCTATTTATTTTGTTGCTTCCGCTATTATTTATTTCAACTTAGCCTTTGTTTATTCGGACCATTCCCAACAATATTTATTAGTGATGTTCTGAATTTTTTATTTTTCAAAAAATATTTAAAAATATAAAAAAATTAATAAAAAAAAAGTAAAAAAAAGAATGCAGACCGAGCTCGTGCGTAGCACTTCTTAACAAGAAAATAAGTGGTATGCTAGCTCCAACTATTTAATACCGGGTTTCATGGAAATCGGTATTAATTGTTTTACGAAGAAATGAGAGAAGAAACCAAAGTAATATTTTGTAAATATTTCCCTTCCTTCCACGAAACTTCCCAATGGCTGTCTAACAATATATAATAATAGATATTATAATTTGCACGCTGAAATGCCGACATCATTTGGTTTGTGGCTGCAAAGAAATCAACGCACCAACCTTCATTAAAATAATTAAAAAAACGTTTCTAACTTTTTTATACTCTCTATTGGCCACAAAAAATAGGGGCATTGTTCACATGTTTCTATTGATTTATATTAAGTTTAGAAATTATTAAGGGTCACGGTCTCTTGTTGTCGGCAGTGGGCATGTCGATGTCCAGCCTTTAGATTTTTGTCATTTTTAATAAAAATACATTCATATAGCTTTTTCCTTGTTTGGTGAGACTTATGTTTGGATTATGTAATGAGAAAATCTTTTAAATGGTTAGTCTATTAAAGGGCTGAGAATAACTTTTAATGTGATTATGTTGTAAGAGTTTTATTTAAATTTTATGTCCTACTCACTCATCTTAATAGAGTTTGGAATAGCTCAAAACTTATGAGTTAATAGATGAGTTCTAATGGGATAAGAAAACTCATAAGAGATAAAATTAAAACTCTATATTTCTAATTATAGTCAGACACAAAGTCTCTAGATTTCATGATTACCGGAAATCTATAAATAACACCGAGGAGTTAAAAGGTTCTCATCTACAACATTATTGTGCCTCTAGCCATTGGGAGACACTTGGACCTTTGCCGTATTGTGCATCTACTTTTGGGTGATGTTTCATATTTTTTCTCATGTTGTATACCGTATTGCGATGGGGAAAGAAGTTGAGGGGTTCTGTGTTTGAGAAAGAGCCTTGTAATAGTGAGCCGCCATTTAGCCCTTGTATTATGTAGCCACGGGGTGAGGACAGAGCGTCATGCGTGGTGGCTGGTGACTCAACACACAATGGTATAAAGGAGGGGGCTTTAAGGGGCGGCGCAAAGGGTCTGTGAACAATGTTTTGAATACCGTATCGGATGTCGTACCGGTCAAAACATTAGAACGAAATATTTCGATATCGATATCATTTCGGGATAGTCGATATATGAATAAATTATATATATAAATATATATATATTAATTATATTCCAAAATAATAATAAATTATACATAAATACATATATATATATATATATATATATATATATATATATAAATTATAAATAGTCTGGTCTGAATTGGAGGTCAAAAAATGAGTTTGTAGTTTGAAGAAATGAAAAAAAAAATAAAGGCCGAAATATCAACCGGTACGGCCCGTATTTAAACCGGTACGAAACAGGTACAATTTCTGTACTGGACTACCGGCCGGTATGGTACGAAATTAAAAACAGCGGCTATGAAGCCTCAAATGGGCGCTGCCCCTGCCTGTTTAAGGTTTCTATTGGCTAAATGGAAGGTCGTCGCCTTGAGGAGGCTGAGAACCTCCTCGTCAGCATCCCTGGTAGCAGAGGGCTCTAAAGCCCACTGTCCTGGTAATTCTCAGAAAAGAATGAAAAAAAAAAAGAAAAGAGAGAGAGAGAGAGAGAGAGAGAGAGAGAGAGGGAAAGGAAGGAATGATGTTTGGCACCAAGAGAACCTCCTCCCAGACACCTCTATAATGGCAGCGCATGGAACTTTAAAAGCCCCAGTGATCGCAGCGTAGAGGTTTTGTAACACCAAAAAAAAAAAAAAGGTGGAGATTTTTATCGGTTGATGGAAGAAAAACCTTCTAGCTGCTGTGTATCGTAGCCCTTGGGTCTGGTTTGAGCACCGTATGTGGTGGCCCGTGGCTGTGGCTCAACACGTCGGCAGCATAAAGGGGCTTAGAAACCCAATCGGCGAAACACACTATGCTGGTATAAGGGGGCTGAGAAGCCCAATCGCCGAAACACACTGTGTCGGCATAAGGGGGCTAAGAAGCCCAATATCCCCTGCCTGATTATCGTTCTCATTGGTTTTGTAATGAGGTCGGCACTGGGAGGAGGAGTGGAAGTGCTTCGCGGTGCCTCTGTAACAGTAGCAAAGGGTTGTCAAGCCCACTGCCGCGGCAGTTAATGGCAAGAACAAAATTTTAAAAAAAAATGGAAAAGTGACCTGAAGGTTGTCAACGGAAGGACGGAGACACCTTGCCATACTCTCCTCGCTGGCAACGCTTGTAGCCATGGCAGAAGGTTGGGCTACTGAAGCTTGAAGAAAAGGGGCGACGACTGAAGGAAGAAGGAAAGGAAATCTAGGGTTTTTTCTTTCAGCAACATAAGAGTTGGGTTGTGGGCCGAGCCATGGGCTCTGGCCTAGTTTAAGATGAAAAGAAAACCAACGGGCCAAGTCTAATAAAAGAATATATAAAAATAAAATAAAATAAAAAGAAGGGAAGGACTGTTGGGTCAGGCTGTGAGCGCTAGCCCAATCAGAAAGAAAAGGCAAAACAAATGGGCTAAGTGGGCTACGACCCATATCGATAAAAGAAGGAATATATATATATATATATTATTAAATTTTTTATATACATGTATTAAATTTTATTTTCTATGCATGTTTTATTGTTATGTACATGTATGAAAATTTTATTAAATATATGTTATTATTGTTAAATACATGTATTAAATTTTATTACATTTATATGCATTATATTAAATTTTATTATTTACATGCAGTAAATCTTATATGCATGATATTATTTTTTTTATAAGTAAATATGCATGATAGATATTATTATTAAATACATGTATGAATTGTTTATTTTGGCTCTTATTATCATGCCAGCCATATATATTTGTTTCTCCAATATGGGGCAAATGATTTACATCAGAATTAAATGAAAGATTAGTTGCCCAAAGGTACAAGATTTTCTTAATTTTGGTAAAAAAATCATTAAATTTCATAGTAAGATGGATATGATGGAGCGAACAAATTTGTGTGTCCAAATCTATTCCCAAATTAGGGTCTTGATGACACTACTAATTCATCTATCAAATTAAGGTTAGAGTAAACATTTTGTGTGTCAAAATCTATTCTCAAAGGAGGGTCTTGATGACACTACTAGTTCATCCATCAATTTAAAATTGCAAGGAACACTTTGTGTGTCAGAGTTTACTCCCCCAAAGGAGAATTCTGATGATACAGTTAGTTCATCTACAAAATTAAAAAGTGGAGGGAACACTTTGTATGTCAGAGTTTACTCCCAAAGGAGAATTCTGATGATACAACTAGTTCATCCACAGAATTTAAAATTGGAAGGAACATTCTGTGCATTGAGATTCACTCTCAAAGGAGAATTATGATGATATAGCTAGTTCATCCACAAAATTAAAAATTAGAGGGAACACTTTGTGTGTCAGAGTTTACTCTCAAAGGAGAATTCTGATGATACAACTAGTTCATCCACAGAATTTAAAATTGAAAGGAACATTCTGTGCATTGAGATTCACTCTCAAAGGAGAATTATAATGATACAGCTAGTTCATCCATAAAATTAAAAATTGGAGGGAACACTTTGTGTGTCAGAGTTTACTCCCAAAGGAAAATTCTGATGATACAACTAGTTCATCCACAGAATTTAAAACTAGAAGGAACATTCTATTCATTGAGATTCACTCCCAAAGAAGGGATCTCAATGACACTATTAGTTCATCTATAATGGTTTAAATTCTATTATTATTTATGAATGTTGAACTCAAAACATTAATGTGATCAAAATGCTTTTCTTGCAATAAGTATATGAATATCATTACAAGTTTAATATATAAAATGGACTCTAATATAAAGAAATATGAGCATGTCAAATTTACACTAAGAGTTTTAGACCCTGATTTATCCATTTTAAATTTAACATAAATTATTATTGAGAATAGTGATAAGGGTCATAAAAGTACAATGATTAAGAAAATTGACTTAACTACTTACGTATTAAACTGTATGAATTTTTTTGTTTTGTACATAATGGTTTACTTTAAAGGTATTATTATTTCATTAAAATAATGAGATATGAACAAGTTAGTAGCATGGTTGTTAGCTAGATACAAATTTATTTTGCTAATTTATATGAAAAATCATTTGTATCTTTTGGGAAAAGGAGGAAATGATTGTAATGAAAATATAAGAATTGTCTCAATTGAAATTTGAAAGAAATAGTGACACATTAAGGTTTAAGTGCCCTAAGCATAAGACATGATTCGAAGGGAAAGGTAAACCAAATAATTTTCGAATCAGATCTTATACATGTTTATGCATTCTTTTGGATTAAACTCGAGTACAAATGTTCAAATTTCAATTTGTTTCAATATGTCACTTATGTTGGTTCTATTTTTCTTTCCAATAAAGTTGTATCTGTCATGCCTTCATAATAATATTATTTTTTTCTCACTCATGAGGTATGTACTGGAACCAAAAGAAAAATTATTTATGAAAGAAAAACTTTTACAATTTATGTTATAGAATTTGAAACACAATTTGTAGCATAAAAGTTTAGAGAATATCTTCAAGAAAAGTTATAGAGATTAGTAAATAAGATATTTTCCGCATTTAGGTTTTATAATCTATGGATGTGTGTTGAATTATATAAAAGGAATTCAAATCAAACATATCAAGAAAAGATGGTACAAGGAATAGAGAGTTTATTAAGATAATGCATATAGATGCATGTAAATCTTTTTCTCTATAATGTTTGATTTAAGTATTTCATTAATTTTTATAGATGATTTTCATAATATGAATATATCTAGCTGCTACATGAGAAGTCTCAAACCGTTAGTAATTCTTGTGGTACTTTTCATGGGGAGGAACTGCAGTTTGATAAAAAAGTGAAAATCATTGAATTTGATTGAAATAGTGTCATGAAAGATATTAAGAATTTGACTATAATGGTTTAGAACTTATATCATAATGGTTTAGAACTTATATTGTGTTTTTTGCCTTAATGATTTATTTTTTAGTTATGAATTGCTTTAAGGCATATTCATGTATGTGTAGTCAAATTAAAGTAATAAGTTACAACCCAAATGAAAGATTGTTGAATCTTATAATAGTTATTGGGTACATCATTATAATTGATTGCTTAAGGAGATTCAAATGATCTAGGTTGTATTGTTTCTACTTATGGTTTGAATTTTGAGAAAATTGAAATATCAAATTTCTTATGGTTGGCAAAATCAATGAGAGTATGGCAACAAGATATGTGATTGTCGTGAAGTGCATTCTTGTACTTTTAAAAATTCTTGTAGTTTCCTTTTATGATTATCTTAATGATAATATGGAACAATAAGCAAATGATCATCCACCTCATCAAAGAAACACCACTGAAGAATTGGCCATAGAGACATCAAAACAGGTAATCTCATATAATTTTTTTTATTTACTATTTGGTTAATCTACGTGGTGTATCTTCAAAGTTTGAATGTGATATAGAAACAAATAAAAGTTTACATATGTTTTCACAAATTATAAAAATAGATTATTCTATAACAGAGCGATCTATAAAAGAGTGACTGAAATATATGGATCAATGTAAAGTCTGCAATTTCATCTAAATTGTCTGAAATTTATGAAAAGTTGAACGGAAATAGGTTTTGGAGACAAAATCTTGACTTCAATGTTGAACGATATAAAGTTAGACTTGTAATTAAGGATTTCACTCAGAAATGAGCATTGATTAGAGAATTTTCTATCAAACCTGAAAGAACTCATTGAGGATTACTATGACATTAGTAACTCATTATGGTCTAGAATTACATCAATTGAATGTGAAAATAATTGTAGAGTAAAAGTCTGAAGTCTACAAGAAATGAATAAAAGAATTACTTAGAAGAGGTAACATATTTTTTGAAAATTGGTATCTGAAATTTGATAATACAAATACTGTTTTGAGATTAAGAAAACTATTTATTCTTAATGTATATACCCGTAAATCAGTGGGAGTATATTTGCATTTTGGTTATGCATGTATATGACTTTTTGGCAAGTATGAGTCACGTTAGCAGTATGAAATTAAAGTTACGTCTCTAAATGAAATTTATGAATGAGATATCATTCGTAATTGAGATTGAATTTAATATTAAGACGATGACTGTTAGGATTGTCTTAGTATAGTTGCATAAAGTTTGGAAAGATTTTGCATGAAAAATTACTGGTAAATGGATACTTTAAAAATAAATGTGACATGCTCAGTATTTATAGTGTTCTCGAATTGATTAGGTCGTTAAAGAAATTATGTATAAAATGGTTATAAGGAACTTGATGGTTGAACAAATTTGTATACAGCTGAATATCGGTTTTATCGTTAACATCCTTGGTTGTTGCTAAAGTAACCCAATGATACTTGACCCAAAAGCTGTGAAAAGAGTGCAATGTTATTTACAAGAAATTAAAGATTATATTATTGTCTTAAGAAGAACTAATATTCATAAGGTAACTGGATATTCAAACCCTATTTTATGGGATTACTCTAATGATGGAAAATACAATTATAGTTATGTATTTTGCTATCTGGTAGAGTTATTTATAGAAAAGTATGAGGCAAATCTCTTACTACTTCATGTGCAATAAGGATTGAGTTTGTGGTATGCTTTGAGGCCACATTATATAGTATCTGACTGAGGAAATTTATCTTAGAACTTGGAATTGTCGACTTATAGCCAAGCCGCTAAGAATGTATGGCAAGAATTCCTTAGGTTATTTTTTTTTTCTCCGAATGATTAATATTTAATGAAATTTTAAATACTTAACTGTTAAAAAGAAAGTACAAAAACAAATATGTTCATACAATAGTATGTTAATGATTATAATTTAAAGATCATGTTGAAAAGATGGGTTCTATGCTTATACCCATAATGTGAACATGTTTTAGAGATCATTGATATGCTGAGTATTTTGTTCTGGACATTGAAATATATCTATTATGGTTGTTTTTGTTTTCTTGTCTTTCTACTTTATATGTACATTAAATGGTGTGGATGAATGACGACAAAATAATGTCTACAATAGACATGAATTGGAACCTAAGGCATTAAGGTATTAGCCTTAATTGTCCCAATTAAAGATCGTGTTGTTACTGGGGTTGTGGTACATAGAAGGGAATTTGTTTGTTATATAACAGAAGATCGCCATGACTCGCATTAGTAGTTGATTTGACATTAATATTAGGGAACTCATGTAATGTATTTTGAGCTATGAAAGTTTTAGGAAATGAATTTGCGCAGTATAGTTAATTTCCTGTGATAAACCCATGAATGAAAAATATTATTTTATGGGTGTATGGGCCAAGTGGGAGAATGTAAGAGTTTTATTTAAACTTTATGTCCCATACACCCATCTTAATAGAGTTTGGAATAGCTCAAAATTTATCAGTTAATAGATGAGTTATAATGGATAAGAAAACTCTTAAAAGCTAAGATTAAAACTCTATATCTCTAATTATAGTCAGACACAAAGTCTCTAGATTTCATGATGGCCGGAAATCTATAAATAGTACTAAGGGGTTTAAAGGTTCTCACCTACAATATTATTGTGTCTTTAGCCATCGGGAGACACTTGGAGGTAAACCTGCTAGGGTAATCCTTCTCTCATAGCTAGATCTAATTTTTCATCAAACTGATGAAGAAAGGTACGCGTTTATTATTATTGTTTTATTATTGTGGATCATCGAAAATTGAAGATCCAATTATTAATGTTTATGTTAAAATATTTAACATATGTCACCCAGTCCACTTATTAGACTAAGAATGAGACCACACTGCACCACACTGAATCCATATCCCTCCCTCACTTCATCTCTCTCTCACCCCAGATCCCCAATCAAACTAGCAAACTTGTTCCAAGTCACGAGCAATCAAACAACTTCCTGATCAATGTTTTCATCATCATCTTCTTCAACACATAGATTGAAACATGATGTTTTCCTCAATTTCTATGGCGATGATATCCGTAACATACGGTTTTATGAGTCATCTATATTATGCTAATTTTAAAGAAAAATGTATCAATATTTTAAAGGATGATGAAAAATTGGAGTGGGGAAAGCTTGTAGCACCAGAGCTCTACAAAACAATAGAAGAACCTCAGTATGCGGTGGTCATTCTCTCAAGAAACTATGCATGCCTTATCAAGGTAGTGCTTGTTTCAACTTGCATGCCACCATCGTTGAATGCAAGAAAAAGAATATGTTGACAATTTTACCAATTTTCTATTATGTGGAATGAGCCATCCCATGCACGCCACCAAACATGTAGTTTTGCTAAAGCCCTTGTTAGATATGAGCAAAATCTCAATATTAAAAGTGAAGATTTACAAACATGGAAAGTTGTTTTGCGTGAAGTGGGCAAAACCTCAGATGGCCTTTGCATAATAGGTGCATGGTGGCTATGGGGGGTGCGTTGGACTAGTTGGCTTCGAATTGGGTGGCTGCATCGGGCCAGTTGGTGGTGGCGATTGGTGGAGAATGAAGTTGGGGCACAAAGTTGCAGTGTTTGGTCTAGGTAGCATGTACTGGAGAGGAAAATCAGTAGATTTGAAGGTATTTTAGGTAACAATCTGATGTAGTCATCCTCATAAATTTATGTTGTATGATGTTGAGATGTCAGTTGGTTATTGGGTGCTGCTATATGGTTCAAAACAGATAGTACCGCTCTAAAGTGGAACTCTTATGAAAAACAATGGGTTTTAGATATTATTGGTAAAAAACAGGTTATATCAACTCCAAAATTGATAAAAATAAAGCTCTTCGTGCTGTAGAGAACATAGGAGATTCATCAAATTGGCCATTGATTCAAGGCACTCCCTTATAGCTACAAGAATCAATTTCATTTCAAATGGCTCCCCCAATTGAGACAAAAATGGGTTATTAATAATCAGAAGTAATATTTGTACTGGTTCAATCGATACCAGTTAGTATATTGGTGTGCTTTATATACAGAGAGTTGCAGGTTTATTCAAAGTACATATTAGGATAAGGATAAGGACCTCCCTAGATACATATCAAATCAGTACATAATTTAAAGGAGTTTAAACTAACTACAAATATGATTAGTATTATCTAAAGGTTTAAACTTTAAATAATAGTTATCATGATCTTTCATTTGAATCCTCATTAGGTGGAATAATCTCGAAGATAATTGTAGCTTTAATCTGATTGAAATGGAGTTGATCATCTATGGAGAGTAATGTTTGAACATTATGGTTAACATCTCCTTGTGAGTTGATGGGGAGTTGGCGCACCATCAACTTATCAAGTAACTGTAAAAACCGAGAGGTAGTGAGGCCCTTGCTGAAAATATCTTAGGGTTGAGAGACAATAGAGATGTAGTGTGTAAGAATATCTTCGTTAAAAGCTTTCTCTCTAATTAAGTGGTAGTCCACTTCATATTTTTGGTTCTTGCATGAATTATAGGGTCAGTGGAGAGGGAAAGTTCACCAAGATTGTCAACCCATAGGCATAGAGGGGACATGATAGGAACACCAAGTTCCTTGAACAACATATGGATCCAAAACAATTAAAAGCCATAGTTAGTGTCATTGTTCTATACTCGGCCTCTGTGTTGGAGCGCGCACATTGGTTGTTTCTTTGTTGACAATGAAATGAGCAAGGTCCAAGGTAGATGCAGTAGCCTATGGTGGACTTTTGATCATCAGGGTTGCTAGCCTAGTCGAAGTCACTAAATCCATGAAGCCTAAGGTAGCCTTTGGTGTAAAAATGGTCAAAGTTGATAGTACCTTTTAGGTATCTCAAGACTCACTTTGCTACAGTAAGGTGCATTAAAGTGGGGCAATTTAAGAACTGACAAAGCTAATTAAGACTATAGGAGATATTAGGATGTGTTAAATTATAACATTGAAGGGCTCCCACAATGTGTCTATATTCTTTCGGATCAGAAAGTGGATTACCATTGTGTCTAGATAGTTTGCTACCTAAGGTGCAAGGAGTTGGTGTTGGTTTCGCTCCAAGCATCTTGGTATGATTAAGAAGATCTAGAAGGTACTTTTCCTGATGATGATGAAGTCCACTACTGGTGCATTGTTCCTGGATGCCTAAAAAATAAGAGAGTGCGCCTAAGTCTTTTACTGCAAATTCACATTTCAACTCGGAAAGAAGACCAGCAACAAAACCAGAGGAGTTAGTAACAACCAAAATATCATCCACTTATATAAGAATATAGATTTGGATAGAATGTTGACTAAGATAAAAGAGAAAAGT
This sequence comes from Carya cathayensis, assembly GCA_011037825.1. Classification (NCBI taxonomy): domain Eukaryota; kingdom Viridiplantae; phylum Streptophyta; class Magnoliopsida; order Fagales; family Juglandaceae; genus Carya; species Carya cathayensis. The sequence goes on along the minus strand of QGSO01000158.1, from coordinate 1,870,904 downwards.
GTTCACACTTGAACTAGTAAATTCTAAGAAATAGTGAGAGAGGCACATGAACCAAGCCCTATGAGCTTGTTTTAGATCGTAGAATGATTTTCTAAGTTTGCAAACTTGATCAGGGTAGTTGATATCCTCAAAATCTCAAGATTGTTCCATGAAGACCCATCCTTCAAGATATACATGAAGAAAGTCATTAGAAATGTCAAGTTGATGGATAATCCAATCATAATGAATAGCTAAGGCCAGCACAAGTCTAATTGTGGCAGGCTTAACAACAGGACCAAATGTTTTTGTAAAACCAATCTCATCCTCTTAATCAAAGTTCTTTGCAATAAATTTGGCTTTGTACCTTTCAATAGAGCCATCTAAGTTGCTTGAGTTTAAAAACCCATTTATTGCGAACAATATGTTTATTAGATGGTCATGGATAGTGTTTCTAGGTCTGGTTAGTAAGAAGGACAGTGTAATCCTCTTGCATAGCAACAAGCTAGCTAGGGTCCTTCACAGCCAGTAAGAAAGTCTTTAGTCCCAAGCGAAGTAGAGTGGGAGATAAAGCTCGGATAGGTTGTTGAGTGGACTTATAAAGCTTGAAACTTGGGAACTGTTTAGGCTTAAGAGAGTTGGTTGGGAATGAGTAACAATATGGTTAGGAGTAGGTAATGGAAGAGGAGGTGAAAAAGTTGGAAAGGAAAGAGAAGTGTGAGATGTAGAGGTAGTTGCGTGCTCGGTGATAATGGGTTAGAAGAGGAAGAAGAAAATGGAGAAGGGTTAGAAGTGGAGGCTATGTTTGGATAGGTAGAGGTTGGCAAGGGCTGTGTAGGTTGAGGAGTAACCTCAATAAGTGAAACAAAGGGAGTCACAGGGGAAACTACAAGTGGAATATAAGCAGAATGAGAGGAATTACATGTTGTACATGGATAAACACTTACCAAAGAGTTATCCTTTGAGAGCCGAGGGAGGGGAGGAATACCTATTGTACCTATAACTGGAAAACTTCTTTCATAAAAAACTATATGTCTAGACACCTATACCCTTTTTGGTTAGCAACATATCCAATAAATATACATTTTTTGTTGTGCTAGGATAATTTATTTGAAATATATGGTCTAAGTGAAGGAAAAAGGCACAATGAAAAGTCTTAGAAAGAGAATAGTCGGGTTGTTGTTTAAATAATTTGAAACAACGTGATAGACTATACAAAATAGGTGTTGGCATTTGATTGATTAAATAGATAGCAGTGAGGAAGGCATCAACTGGGGGTTAAGTGGGACTGAGCTAAAAAGGTTAGACTTGTCTATGTGATATATCAATGTTTTCTTTCTGAAATACCATTATGTTATAATGTGTATGGGCAAGTAAGTCTATGGAAAATGCCATGGTTGTCAAGGAATGTGTTGAAGGAGTGTGAGATGTATTCTTCTCCATTGTCTGTTTGCAATTATTTTATTTTACAAGAGAATAGATATTCTATTAGGCATTTGAACTTAATGAAACATAAAGGAACATCATATTTTTGCTTGAGGAGAAAAAACCAAAAAAATTGAGAAAAATTATCTATAAATAGGACATAAAATTTACAACCACTACTGGACATTGCAACCACTACTGCTATCATCATAGCAATCAAGAGCTTGATGGTTTGTTCGTCCACAAATTTGACAATGAGGCTTGTTGTAAGGTAAATTTTAGAATGGTTTGCTGGGTGAAATGAGGAGCAACGGTATTAACAGACTAAAGCCATAAATGACGCGTTTGGGTTTAGTCATACAGTGCATTTTATAAGGGAAGGAAGGTAGCGCGATGGTACATTAAGTAAAAAATGTTTTGGGTCTTTAAGAGTAAATAGTGTGTTTTCATTATTAGTTAACATTTTGAGTTGCATATAAAGATGAATAGCTTCAAAATTTTTTCTTGATCAGATTTGTGATGAACTGAAGTGGGAGGTAGGAGATTCCTTGAAAATCTCTTCCAAGAACAAAGATTCAAGTTCTTGGTTCTTTCTTTTCTTTCTTCTTCTAGAATTCTTTCTTCCATCTTGTTCTTATTGTTGTAAGGGAAGTGAGACTGTGACAATTGATATCAGAAGGTCGATCCTCTTGTGGTAGAAGGCACACATGCAGCAGTTTTGAAGTTACAGCATGAAGGTTCTAAAAAACAATAAGAAGCATTTAAAAAACAATTGTATGATCATCACCACACCATCCATGGAATTACTGATAGATTAGATCAGCTAATTGATATGATTAGAACCTTTGTTGAAAGTTGCCAAGTGAATAATGAGCAGAGGAGTTTTGTACCACGTGGAGTTAGACTGGAGTTTCCCCATTTCGATGGGAGTAATCTTGCTCAGTGGATTTTTAAAGCCATCCAATATTTTAAATTCTATCAAACCAGAGATTTTTATGGCCCCTTACCATACGGAAGTCGAAGCCTTGGTATGGTACCAAGATGTCGTGGATTGTAGGATTTGCACTAGATTTGATTCATTTGTAAAGGCCCTATAAACTAAGTTTAGGCCAACAACATATGATGACCTTATGGTGGCTCTAACTCACCTCAAGCAACCTCTTATGTTGTTGCCTACAAGACTCAATTTGAAGGGTTGTCTAACAGATTAAAAGGTCTGTCATAAAGACGTAAATTGAGCTATTTCTTAAGAGGATTGAAGGATAAGATTCATTTTCCTATACGAATGCTCAACCCTATCAATATTAATGCAGCTGAGGATTCTATAGTGGAAGGGTTGAATAACTTAGACGAGAGACCAAGGGGTGATGATGAAAACTTAGAGATATCCATGCTATCTCAGGGTGTCCTAACAATAATGTCACGAGATTGCTTATAAGGATTGGAGCATGTTTAGTGAGAATTTTGGTCGATTTAGAAAGCACTTATAACTTTTAAAATCCACTAGTGGTTCAGGCAGCTAAAGTAAGAATCAAAATTATTCTAGTTTACAAGTCAGAGCTAATGGAGATAAGGTGTTGAGCAAGGGAAGACGTGAAGAATTGATCGAGATCCAAGGCTCAAGTTTCTCATTTCCTTTTCATGTGTTGACTCTAGGGAGATGTGACATTGCACTTGGGGTTCAATGGCTGAGAACTTTGGGGCCATTTAATTGGGACTTCACCAGGATGTCAATGAGTTTTGTTGTGGGGGAGATAAGTGTGACCTTCTAGGGACTTGATTTTTAAAATGTAGCAGTGTAGACAAGAGGGAAGTGTTTGAAGTCCTTTTTTTAATCAGAAAGTAAGGTTGGTTCTTGCAGTTAGTAGTAGTAGATCAAGGGAAATAAATTGAGAGTCCTTAGAAAGAAGTAACAAAAGTCATTGATTAATTTCAAAAAGTTTTTGGAGAACCAATTGGGCTTCCACCCATGAGAGCTTTTGACAACCAAATTCTCTTGAAAGAGGGAACTTCTCTTGTGTCAGTCATACTCTATAGGTATCGACACAATCAGAAAATAGAAATTGAGAAAATTATACAACATTTGCTGAAGTCTTGGGTGGTGAGGTCAAGCCAAAGTCCTTTTTGTGGCGCCCCCAAAATCCCCACGTACGGATACGGGGAATTCGAGGCGCCCGGATGGTGACATCACGGGTCACCATCCTAACGACGAGTGCCAAGTGTGTGCAAGCGGCACGTGTGCACAAGGAAATACGCAGCGGATAGCAAAGTCAAATACTAAGTACCAGAATTTTTTCTTAAATAAAATACAAAACGGTTCAAAGGTACATAATAAAATATTACATGATATAAATATTGTTTCAAACCAAACATAAAGCATGAACTCCAACTCAGATCTCCGGCGGAGCCGCATCCTCGGGCTCAGCCTCCTCCTCCTCCTCGAACTCTGCATCAAAATCTACGGTACCAAAAATGGTGCCGCAGGTAAGTAAAATCCAAAACACCACTAGATAAAAACATATTAAACTCAAACAACAAGCATGAATGAATGCCAATGCACAAAACTCCCAAACCATATTTTTCCACGCACGCCAAAAACCCATTTGGCTTAAAAACATAACCTTTAAAACCAAGCCTCGCCATTATCCCAGATAATGGCCCAAACCACCATTTTCCCAGAAAATGGATCACAAGACCATCGCCATTTTCCCAGAAAATGGCCCATATCCGAAAACCATGAAAACCAACCAATTATGCATGCACCATGATCTCCCCTAGGGATCATCCGCACACTCTGGCTCTGTGCCACACCGCAGGTAACGTCTACGCGTGTGACACCTACACGAGTGATGCCCAGACTCGCGCCTCCACCTTGCGCGTACCTGGCCAGGCCATCCTCTAGTCCCCGCCACTAAAAGGACCACGGAGTCGACACGACAGCGTTACCGTATCGTGCGATCCGGTCGTCGCCCGGCGACAACCCAGGGGATGTCACTCAGTATTATCCACTCCCGAGTGACCAGAGGAGCTCCACCGAGATAATAACCCATCCCGGCTTGGGCTCGTGATACGCACACTCCCAAAAACCATTTACGCCAATAAAACAGGATTTAATCAATTAAAATAAAATACACGTGCATGCATCATGTAAATGCCAATTTCAATGCTCGACAAATAAAATCAACCATAGCACAACAAATCAAGCAACTCCGTCCTCCATCCATCCGACCCCCGAACTCCTCGGACTCAGTCCGGAATCAGCAAACCAACCAATAAATTATTGCAAGAGTAAAATATATTTAAATCTAAAAGTAGAGCTTGGAAAATACTTACAGCGCTATATAGGATTTTTAGAAGGTTCGGCGCGAAGCAAACGGCGATGCGAAAGCAACGTAACAGTGCAAATGCACTGTTCCCGTGGGTCGCAAAATACCCACTTTTGACCGGGGACAAACCAAGACACCAAATTGATAGGGAATGGTCTAGGGATGTTTATGAAGCTAGTGGAAGTGAGTTTTGGCCGTGGGTGGCGGCGAAAACGCCGGTAGGGGCGGAAAAAGGGCAAATCGGAGTTGAGCTCGTGGGAGCCGCTCCGGTGACCGTTTGAGGCCGGGGATGGGTGGGTTAGGTCGGCAAGGAGTAGGGGAAGAAGTGGTGAAGAGGTGGTGGCCGGAGGTGGAGCGACGGCGGCGGATCGAGCCACAAACCGTGCGGCTTTTTGGGCGTTTTCCGGCCAAACGGCCGGCCGGTTGGGGCTGGGAGTTGGGGGGAGTGATCACCGGCCGGAGGGGAGTCGACCGGCAGGGGTGGCGTCGGGCACGACGCCGGCGAACGGCGGGCCTGGGTGGGGTTGGTTCCGGCGTGGGTGAGGAGAGAGAGAGAAAGAGAGGGACGCGGGGAGAGAGAGAGAGCCGAACGGGAGAGGAGAGGAAAAAAAGAAAAAAAGAAAAAAAAAAAAGAGAAAAAGAAAAAGAAGAGGAAAAGAAAAGATGAAGGAAATTAATGAGGTCCAGTCCTCACGTCGGAAGTCCGAAGACTGATCAGCCGAAAACGGTAAAAACATAAAACGATTAAAATAAATTAACACTACATCAAATAAATAAATAAACACCAATAAAATATTTTAAACACATCAATAAGCTAAAATAAAATAAATAACTAGTAAAAACCAATTATTTAAATTTTTAAAACCAAAAACAAGCCAAAATAAATTAAATCACAATTTAAATTCAACAGCCAATAAAATCTATTTAAAACTCGATAATTTAAAACAAAAGCACTATAAAATATTTAATTAAATTAAAATATTCTTTCAGTGAAAGTACATATAAAAGCGGGTCATCACACTTTTTCTTTACTTGTTCTATTGGTGAAAAAGTCAAATGAAAACTACAGAATGTGTATAGATTCCAAGCATTAAGTCAAGAAACCATTAATGACAAATTTCCCATACCTATCAATGATTACTTAATGAGCTTTTTGGAGCAAGCGTGTTTTCTAAGTTGGACTTGAGGTCGGGCTATCATCAAATCAGAGTTAAGAAAGAGGATATCCAAAAGATAGCATTTATAACTCATGAGGGTTATTATGAGTTCTTAATAATGTCTTTTGGTTTTTCAAATATCCTTGCTACATTCCAAGGGCTAATGAATGAAGTATTCAAACCCTTTATAAAGAGATTTGTATGAGTTTTTTTTATATGATATCTTGGTTTATAGCAAGAACCTTTATGAACAATTAGTGCATCTAGGATCTATTTTAGAGGTATTGAGGCAACATAGTTTGTATGCTACGTTGTCAAAATGCAGGTTTGAGGTTGCTCAAATTGACTACTTGGGTCATATCATTTCTGGCAGTGGGGTGAAGGCTANATGCTTTGTTTTAGTGTTGTTCTTATGTTCCTTAGCAATTTTTTTAGTGAAGTTGTTGCTACTTTAATTCTTGCATGAAGTTTTGGTCAAGTTGTAATTTAATTGTTGCTAAGTTGATTTTTAAGTTGGTTAGTAGGTGGGGATGTGTGAATGAAATAAAGATGGAGTTGTGTTGAAATGCAAAATTCAAGTCTTAGTATTTTCGAATTTTTTTTCTTTTAGTTGCAATGCTATGTTGTTTTAGAGTCTTTATTAATTGTGCTAAAAATTACTCTAGAATGTTATTTCAGTATGTGTAACACTTTAAACTCTTGCATGTGTGTTAGTTAACTTCAAGAAGTAAAAGAGTTGTTCTAGAGTTTTCATTAAAGGTTTGGAGATTAATTTTCAAGGATGTTACATAAGAAGTTGGTTCTTTTTGTTTTGAATTTCAATTGAATGGTGAAGGGGAATTTTCACCATACCTTTTATTCTCTATATTTTTTTATTTATTTCCGTTTAAAGTTTATAGAATAATTTTGCGATTTTTTTAGCTTAGAAGTTTGGGCAATTTAATTTCTGTTTACTTATTTCGTGTTATTTATTTTTCGCATTTTTTTTATTTTTCTTTTCTTTGAGCATTTTCAATTTTCAGTTTGTATGTTATTAATTACTTTCTAATCTAGTTTAAATTCTTAATTTAGCTTTATTAATTTCTGAATTTAATCTATTAGTCATTTACATTCCAAGTCGACAATCAAAAATCTAAAAACATGAATCTAGTCCATGACTAGTAAAATTTCCATCCATTGCACATACCATCCAATTATTTTCTCTTTGTGAAGTTTTTCACAATTTTTCAACGAGTTTAAATTTTGAGTAAACTTTCCCTGAGGAGACGATCTAGGAATTTATTCCTTATTATTACACGACATCCTCCTGCACTTGGGATAGCATTAGTGCTACTCATTTTTGAGTGAGTCAGGTATTAACAGACTAAAGCCATAAATGAGGCATTTGGGTTTAGTCATACAGTGCATTTTATAAGGGAAGGAAGGTAGCGCGATGGTACATTAAGTAAAAAATGTTTTGGGTCTTTAAGAGTAAATAGTGTGTTTTCATTATTAGTTAACATTTTGAGTTGCATATAAAGATGAATAGCTTCAAAATTTTTTCTTGATCAGATTTGTGATGAACTGAAGTGGGAGGTAGGAGATTCCTTGAAAATCTCTTCCAAGAACAAAGATTCAAGTTCTTGGTTCTTTCTTTTCTTTCTTCTTCTAGAATTCTTTCTTCCATCTTGTTCTTATTGTTGTAAGGGAAGTGAGACTGTGACAATTGATATCAGAAGGTCGATCCTCTTGTGGTAGAAGGCACACATGCAGCAGTTTTGAAGTTACAGCATGAAGGTTCTAAAAAACAATAAGAAGCATTTAAAAAACAATTGTATGATCATCACCACACCATCCATGGAATTACTGATAGATTAGATCAGCTAATTGATATGATTAGAACCTTTGTTGAAAGTTGCCAAGTGAATAATGAGCAGAGGAGTTTTGTACCACATGGAGTTAGACTGGAGTTTCCCCATTTCGATGGGAGTAATCTTGCTCAGTGGATTTTTAAAGCCATCCAATATTTTAAATTCTATCAAACCAGAGATTTTTTATGGCCCCTTACCATACGGAAGTCGAAGCCTTGGTATGGTACCAAGATGTCGTGGATTGTAGGATTTGCACTAGATTTGATTCATTTGTAAAGGCCCTATAAACTAAGTTTAGGCCAACAACATATGATGACCTTATGGTGGCTCTAACTCACCTCAAGCAACCTCTTATGTTGTTGCCTACAAGACTCAATTTGAAGGGTTGTCTAACAGATTAAAAGGTCTGTCATAAAGACGTAAATTGAGCTATTTCTTAAGAGGATTGAAGGATAAGATTCATTTTCCTATACGAATGCTCAACCCTATCAATATTAATGCAGCTGAGGATTCTATAGTGGAAGGGTTGAATAACTTAGACGAGAGACCAAGGGGTGATGATGAAAACTTAGAGATATCCATGCTATCTCAGGGTGTCCTAACAATAATGTCACGAGATTGCTTATAAGGATTGGAGCATGTTTAGTGAGAATTTTGGTCGATTTAGAAAGCACTCATAACTTTTAAAATCCACTAGTGGTTCAGGCAGCTAAAGTAAGAATCAAAATTATTCCAGTTTACAAGTCAGAGCTAATGGAGATAAGGTGTTGAGCAAGGGAAGACGTGAAGAATTGATCGAGATCCAAGGCTCAAGTTTCTCATTTCCTTTTCATGTGTTGACTCTAGGGAGATGTGACATTGCACTTGGGGTTCAATGGCTGAGAACTTTGGGGCCATTTAATTGGGACTTCACCAGGATGTCAATGAGTTTTGTTGTGGGGGAGATAAGTGTGACCTTCTAGGGACTTGATTTTTAAAATGTAGCAGTGTAGACAAGAGGGAAGTGTTTGAAGTCCTTTTTTTAATCAGAAAGTAAGGTTGGTTCTTGCAGTTAGTAGTAGTAGATCAAGGGAAATAAATTGAGAGTCCTTAGAAAGAAGTAACAAAAGTCATTGATTAATTTCAAAAAGTTTTTGGAGAACCAATTGGGCTTCCACCCATGAGAGCTTTTGACAACCAAATTCTCTTGAAAGAGGGAACTTCTCTTGTGTCAGTCATACTCTATAGGTATCGACAAAATCAGAAAATAGAAATTGAGAAAATTATACAACATTTGCTGAAGTCTTGGGTGGTGAGGTCAAGCCAAAGTCCTTTTTCTTTACTTGTTCTATTGGTGAAAAAGTCAAATAAAAACTAGAGAATGTGTATAGATTCCAAGCATTAAGTCAAGAAACCATTAATGACAAATTTCCCATACCTATCAATGATTACTTAATGAGCTTTTTGGAGCAAGCGTGTTTTCTAAGTTGGACTTGAGGTCGGGCTATCATCAAATCAGAGTTAAGAAAGAGGATATCCAAAAGATAGCATTTATAACTCATGAGGGTTATTATGAGTTCTTAATAATGTCTTTTGGTTTTTCAAATATCCTTGCTACATTCCAAGGGCTAATGAATGAAGTATTCAAACCCTTTATAAAGAGATTTGTATGAGTTTTTTTTATATGATATCTTGGTTTATAGCAAGAACCTTTATGAGCAATTAGTGCATCTAGGATCTATTTTAGAGGTATTGAGGCAACATAGTTTGTATGCTACGTTGTCAAAATGCAGGTTTGAGGTTGCTCAAATTGACTACTTGGGTCATATCATTTCTGGCAGTGGGGTGAAGGCTAATCCATTAAAAGTTGCCTCAACAGTGGAATGGCTAATACCTACCTCATGAAAACCATTCAGACGTCTTTTGGGCATCATAGGTTATTATAGACAATTCATAAGGCAGTATGGATCTATAATAGCCCCAATGACTGTATTGTTGAAGAAAAATTCATTTGTTTGATCTGAAGAAGCAACCAATGCTTTTCTCCAACTAAAGCAAGCTATTACTTAACCTCCTGTTTTGAAGTTGCCTGGATTTTCCAAAAACTTCACGATTGAATGCAATGTTTCTAGGGTAGGTCGCCCGGGGGGGGGGTTGTGGTTATGCAGGAAGGCTAGCCCATTACTTTTTACAGCAAGGCTCTAAAGGGAAAGGTTTAGTTGGTATCAATATATGAAAATGAGTTGTTGGCTTTGGTATTCGCGGTTAGCAATTGGGGGCCATACTTGTTGGGGCATATCTTTAAAATTAAAACTGATAAAAAAACTTTGAAGTATTTGTGGGAATAAAAGGTATGGGTTGAGGCAACAAAAGTGGATATCAAAGTTGATGGGATATAACTTTAAAATTGATTATAAAAGATAGAAGGATAATAAAGTGGCTGATGCATTTCAATGAGGGCTAAAAAGGAAACAACTAATGTGGCTTTAATTTCATTTCCAACTCCATTGTGGATAGAGGAATTAAAACAAAGTTATTTGCTCTCTCTTAAAGTGAATGAGATTTACTCCCAACTTCAGCAAGGTGGAGAGGGTTCAAAGTACTATTCACTGAAGTAAAGCTTATTGCTAAAGAAGGAAAAGTTAGTGTTGGTCACTTTTTTCACCATTTAAGGCTAGAATATTGCAATATATACATAATAGTCCACATGCATGACATGTGGGCTATCAAAAAATATGGTAGAAGGCCAATGGATTTTTGTCAGGAGGGAATGCACAAGGACATTAAGAAGCTTGTCAGGGAGTGATGTGTGCCAAGCTAATAAGTATGAAACCTTCCATCCAGTTGGATTACTGCAGCCATTACCAATTCCCAACTCTCCATGGTTAGACATTTTCATGGACTTCATTAAAGGCCTCTCTCTCTCTCTCTAAAGTTTTCCATTTTTTCCCTCTTTCTCATCTCTACACAGCAAGTAAAGTGGCTCAAGTATTTTTATCTGGAGCTTTTAAACTTTATGGGATGCCCAAGTCCATTGTTTAGGATAAAGACCCAATATTTAGCAGCTCATTTTGGAAGGAGTTATTTCATTTACAAGGAACATTATTGGCTTTTAGCTCAGCTTATCATTCTCAATTTGATGGACAAACTGAAGCATTCAACAAGTGTTTAAAGGGTTATTTGGGATGTTATAGCAGTGACAAGCCAAAAGAAATGGAACATGTAGATTCCTATGGTAGAATGATGTTATAATACTACAAGTCACTCTTCCATTGAGTTTTCTTCCTTTGCAGCACTCTATGGGTATCCTCTACCTAAGTTGCTCACTTATATTTTAGGAATAACTACTAATGCTACAATAGATCAATAGTTGAGGTCAAGGGAGCAACTTCTACCATTACCGAAAGAGAACTTGCACAAGGCCCAATAGAGAATGAAATTATTTGCAGAAAACAAAAGGACTAAAAGGAGCTTTGAGGTGGGAGAATGGGTATTTTTTAGGCTACAACCTTACAGGTGGAAGACAACCTCAATGCGCCATAATTTGAAGTTAGCCCAAGATACCATAGTCCTTTTCAAATGGCTACAAAAATAGGGACCACGAACTATAGATTGAGATTACCCTCCACTTCTAAAATTCATCCAATACTCACATGTCATATTTGAAGAAAAATTTGGAGCAATAGATCACTTTATTACCTACATTACCTTTATGGGACCAACATGGGCATATACAGCCTAAGCCTGAATCTATACTAGAGAGAAGAATAAGAAAGTTGGGAATGATCTAGTCGCCGAGGTTCTTGTTAAATGGTTGGGAGCACCAGTAGAGGATAGTTCTTGGGAGTATCTATTTAAGCTATGCAACCTCTACCCACACATTGTAGACAAGGTCCTTTAATAGAGGAAAAATTGTAAGTGGCCTCAAAGGCCTTAAAGGGGAAGGGAAAGTAAGGTGAATTCTAGGGTGAGTTCTGGAGTGGCCTTGGGATCAAGATACTGTGACATCTGTTGTAAGTGGCCTTGGGATCAAGAGATTGTGACATCTATTGTTAGAGAAAAGTAGAGTATTGGAGGAGAAGGATTTACCAGACTATTGGTTAGGTGATGGGGTATGAGATGAAGGGTGGCGTGGTCCATTTTAAGATTTCCCTTATGAAGGATATTATGGCTTCTTTGAGTAGTTCTACTTGTTTTTCTATGTGAAGAAGGCAACTTGCCCACTTTCAAGAGGAAGACTTTTGTTGAGAATCAAGGAGCTGTTCATAGTTTAGTAACTTCGTTTAGAAACCGTCAAAGGAAATAGATACTTCTCTTGTGGCAAAACTGAGAGAGGTGATGAATGGATGATGTGAGGAGTTGAGACCTCCAACAACATAGGAGATTAAGTTTTCTTCATCAACAAGTTTGCCAACGGCTGCAAGCTGCTCAGACTAGCTCTTAGCCACAAGCAAGTAATCAGTACAACTTGTGTTGCCTTGGTTCAAGGCCTATCCCCATCTTTTGAGATGGGAGATTCTGGAATGAGAGTGAGGAGCAAATCAATTTGCTAGTGTTCTAGACTTGTCGAGAAGTACTAGATTGTCTGTAAACTGTGGACAACGTCTTCTCTGTCAATGTGGCATTAAGCCAAACCAATATAAACTGGTCTTTCTACTACCATAACAAATAAGCAAGGTTAATAGCAGAAAATGGATTACCATCAACAATGATAAGAAATTGTGAAGGACACAATTCCGAACCATCAAGAATATTGAGTAAGTCGTTGCTTAAATTCTATAAACTGTGTAGTCCAATTGAGATAGTTTGTGCCATTAAGTCTAACAGAAACTAAATGGATAATATTGGGGAAGACAGAGGTAGAGGCAGCAGAAGCATATTTTGAAGAGGTCATAAATAATATTTGTACTAGATGGTTAAAGTGATACCAATTAGTATATTGGCGTGTTGTATATATAGTCTTATAGAGTTACAGAGTTACAGATTTATTTAAAGTGAACCCAACTGACTTGCTTTTAGATCCAACAACAATATTGGAAAACAAATCCAAGAAAGCCAAACTCAGGTCTATGGATGGAGAATCTAGACCCGATGAAAACTCGTTCCAAGAACCTAAATTATATTAAAATCTAGACCCGTTGAAGAACAATTCTCAAGAACCCAGATTACAAAGGAAGAATGCCACAAAGGTTTTGATTTACTTTTGATAAGTTCAAAACTCAAAAAAAACAAGAGGAGATAACTCAACTCACAATGAAAATTCCATATAGTCTACCTCTCAAATGAGGCTACAAGTGATTTAAATAAACAATCCTAAAAAACCCTAAGTGAAAGTGCCTCGGGTACTGTAGCATGAACAGTGCCGCGCGCCGCGGTACAATAACTTTTGAAACCCTAATGAGACATCAAACAATAACTTCCCAAATAAACCCTTGGCCAAAGTACAAGGTCTTCCCAAAAAATCCTAGTCTATTAGAAATAAGATATATGTGGGCCAAGTATCCTCAAGCCCACTTCTTCTAAACTAATAAAAAAAAAACTTTAAACAAATTGAAAGCCTTAACAACAACAGGCCCTATCTCTAAGTCATATCTTCCATAACTTGTATAAAATGGATCAAAACTGGTTCTTCTTCCTTCAAGCCAATCTTGAGTGTTGGGCTCTTCCTAGCTTCATCCCAAGTGGATTGCATCAATTTTTGCATTGCTTCCTTGATCTTCTTGGCTTTTGATCTTGTAATTGGACCATTTGGAACTTGCTAAGGATCTTTAAGGATAGCTCCACCTTGGTTCCCATCAAATAAGGATAATGATCATCTCCCTAGATACATATCAAATCAGTATAGAATTTAAAGGAGTCCAAAGTAACTACAAATATGATTAGTATTATCTAAAGGTTTAAAATTTAAATAAAAGTTATAATGATCTTTGATTTGAATTTTCATCAGATGTAATAATCTCGGAGACAGTTGCAGCTTTGGTTTAATTGAAACGTAGTTGATCACCTATGGAGAGTAGTGTTTGAACATTATGGTTAACAGTAAAATGTCCAATTGAGTCATTCCTTTTCCCAAAATTTTATTTATTACTTAATGAAATGACCTTTTTATTATCAAAAATTCTATGTACAGTCACTTTTGCATACTTATTGTGCACTTCACTACTGTAATTGGCTACATCACTTTTTTTTAATATAAAATAACTACTTTGGCCAATCATATTAATGAAGTGTACAAATAGTATGTAAAAGTGACTATATGTAACATAACTATTTTATTATTGCTTGTAAGTGATGTTCTAGGATTGACCTGCAGTGCCATGTTAGTCTTAACATGTAGCATTATTATTGTTTTTTCGGAAGAAGAGTAAAAAAGTTACCACGTCAAATGAATCATACTTTCAAGTTTTTGTAACAATGGAAATACTTTGAAAGGATAATTTGCTCAACTATTTTATTCAACTAATGTAGGCCTCTTATATAGAGAAAACACTTTAGAAATATATAGCAAAAGTTTGCCTTGATAACAACACTTATATTTAAAAGGAAATTACTAATCTAGTAGAAAATCTTATTACTTAATTTCCAACTAAAATATTTCTACCAAGAATCTTATTACTTAATTTCCAATTAAAATATTTCTACCATGAATACCTTATTACATATTTCATTATTTAATACTTATGTAACACCCCCTTCCACGACCTTCCCTAGGGTTAGAGATGTCACGTGCTTACGTGCATATAGCCCGGCAAGAGAATTCATGATTTATAAATAAAACTAAATAAATAACTAAAGCTTGAAACTAAATCCAATTGCTCCATCTAAGACTAGTCCACCTGCTCGTACTGATCATCCTTGCTTTGGTGATTAAAAATATGAAATAAAACTAAAATGAGTCAAATACTCAATAAAAAACTCATCACAACGTAAACATAATAAACATAAGGTTTTTCATAAAAGTCTTCATGCCAAGATCTTAAATCATGATTGCTCATAATGATGCTTATGTTATGCATAACTAATTTATCTGAATTAACTGATTGATTTGATTTATCTGACTGGCCAACACACTTAACCTTATGTGCAAGGTTGTGCATCGGCCCCAAGTCCAGCTGCCACAAGAGGAGACACTGATAGTATTCTGACATACTATAGTGGATCAGGCTTGAGTCTGCGGCTTACACATCCATCTTGAAACTGCTTTGGTATCATGCATCTGAATGACCTTAAACTGATCTAATTTGATCTTGCATTTAAACTTAAGATAGCTTACATGTCTTATGCACATGAGATGCATGACATAATATGTACATAATTATAATTTTTGAATCTGAATATTATGTGGAATGACATGATTGTGTACTATGCTGGATGATATGTTTGCATAATCATGACATACGAGATACAGAAACATTGGCTTCAAGAATTAGCTTTAATAATAATTTATCGAAGCTGATATGTGATGATCTTAATTTGTGATCAAATTAATTATCTCATTGCGTTGCTTCCTATATATCATTTCGTAGCTCATCACCTATACGAACTATTAAATGTCACTAAATTTCTCTAGGAAAATATGTCCTAATATCCCTCTTCATTAAATTCATATTGTAGGAAATAACCAAATAAATATTCTATTTAATACGAAAACCAATGAATACTGATATTTTAAATTATTTAAATACTAATAACATTATTTCATTTTCAAATTATAATTTAGTAAAGTATTTAAATTTATATACAAATCCATTAAAAGAAGTCGTGAAATCTCAATTCGTAAAAGGGGCTAAAGTTTCTCATGAATAACATAATTATGCAATTTTAGGAGAAATCTAATAAATAATAATATCATCTAGATATGCTTAACATATTTATTTATTTTTTAGTTATAACTATAATAGAATAATTTTATTGAAGCTGACAAAATAACAACGAAAATTTGTTTCGATAATTAGCTTAATTGTATTTAAAACTCATATACTGGAAAATCTATTATTATAATCGAACGGTAATTTAATACTAATAACATATTATAACTTGGTAGGAAATCATATTTGATTTAAATCTATTAAATAACACATAACTATTTAAATACTAGTATCATATCTTAACTTTCAAATTATAGTTTAATAACAGTGGAAAATATTCAGCTCATGAATAGACTAAACAATACTTAATAGTAAAATTCTTGTAAACTAATACTATGGTCTAATAATAATTTAATACTTGATAATATAATTTAAAAACCATGAAATATTTTCTGTAAAAAATAAAATTTCTAGGCTAACAATTTATTCAATTAAAACTAAGCCCAACATAAAATAGTTGTATCTTGAACATAACCCAATTAAAACATGGTTTAGTTTAAATTCAAGCCTAGTTCTATGTTAAAATAAATAAATAAACACGTCTAATAGCATATTGGTTGTACACATATAAGCGAATTTGCGTACCAATCTGTATACTAATACTGATGTTTTTATATTTAAAATTCAAATTGGTATTAATGTTTTTAATAAAGTCTACTTTCTGACCAATCATATTAGATTGATGCACATATTGGTGCGTAGAATCACTTACAACTAGATTTTTCTATTTAAAAAAAAAAGTCTACCTTACGTAAAACACTGGGTTACGAGAGAGAGGTATACAAGTCTCTTTAGCTTGAGCCTTGAGGGCAACAGATGTGAGGAAAAAAACTTTTGGGGTGGCAGAGTCTTACCATGGAAGGGAGACTGCGACGGAACAGTGGTTGGATTGAAGTGGACGACGAATTTGAGAGGCCAAACGTGATCGATTACAAGGAAAGCTTCGAGAGGAAGAACGATACGATGCCATGAGAGGAGGACGAAGTTGGTGGCTAGCCATGTGTGGTGTATTCTAAGGTTCGGTGGCAGAGCACGGGGCGGCGTGAGACTAATGGTGAGTGAACCGGTGGCACTTTCTGTGACTGTCCCAGTGGATTCCGTTGTACAGTGGTGATCAATAGAGCTTCATCCTTCACGGTTGTGCTCTGTTTTGATGAGGAAGAACAGGGGCTGCATTCACGTTGGTCTCTTACTGTCCATGGTGGTTGTAGTGATTCAAGGCATCCCTAGACGATGGTTGGGCGTGCAGGTTTTCTGGTTTGCGTGATCGTCGGTTTAGGTGTTGCCTTGGTTTTACACTAGATTCTTGCCATGGGGGCGCACAGTTGGTGTTGAGATTAAAGGATGCAATTGGACATACAATGCCCACAGTTCCACCTGATAAAGATACGGCAATCACATGAGGCAATTCTGTTTTGCATTAGGAGCTGTCAATTATTCTTTATTCATTTTACTGTTATTTCATTCTATCTTTGTAATCTATAAATAGCGACACATAGCTTGTACAGACACAAGAATATTCGAATACAATTCAGTTATTCCAATTTCAGCTTTCTACTGCCTTCATTTTCTTCATGCTCTGTTCTTCTGGTTTTACACTAGATTCTTGCCATGGGGGCGCACAGTTGGTGTTGAGATTAAAGGATGCAATTGGACATACAATGCCCACAGTTCCACTTGATAAAGATACGACAATCACATGAGGCAATTCTGTTTTGCATTAGGAGCTATCAATTATTCTTTATTAATTTTACTGTTATTTCATTCTATCTTTGTAATCTATAAATAGCGACACATAGCTTGTACAGACACAAGAATATTCGAATACAATTCAGTTATTCCAATTTCAGCTTTCTACTGCCTTCATTTTCTTCATGCTCTGTTCTTCTATTTTTCATTTTCCACACCACTATTAATATGGTATCATGAGCCATGATAGAAACCCCTCCAATCAATGATAAAAATATGTCCTCCAATCCCGAGACCAACCCCCACCATCTTGCTAATCCCTATTACATCCAACCTAGTGAAGGAGCTTCTTCCCCACTGGTTCCAAACCTTCTAACCACAAAGAACTATATGACTTGGGCAAGGACCATCCGCCGAGCCTTGAACATCAAAAACAAATTGGGATTCATTGATGGCTCAAATCTCAAACCATCAAATGCTTTAGATCCTCTCTATGTTGCTTGGGAACGTTGCAATGATATGGTGATTGCTTGGATTCAACACTCTGTTGGCTTTGAACACAGAGCAGGCATAGCTCATGCAAACATTGTCGCTGCTGTTTGGAATGATCTCTAGGAGCGATTCTCCATTCAAAACACTCCACGAATATTTCAACTCACTAAATCGATCTCAGCACTTACTCAAAATGATGAATCGGTTAGACAATATTATAATAAACTCAAAAGTTTCTAGGATGAATTGGACATATATGAACCCATGCCTTCCTGTACGTGTGGATCAATGAAAATTCTGATGGATTACACTCACTGAAGCAAGGTGATGCAGTTCCTCATGGGACTGCATGACTCATTTGACGCCGTTTGAGCACAGATCTTACTCTATGACCCTCTCCCAACATTGAATCGAGTTTTATCTCTAATACAACAAGAGGAAAGCCAGAGACAACTTAATTCCCCTTCATCATCGATTGCAATGGTAGCAAGAAGACCTGACCAACGTAACCAATCTTCCTTGCGTAAAGATCGATTGTTTTGCACTCACTGCAACATCCAGGGACACTCATTGGAATGATGCTTCAAAGAAAATCCTAATCTCCCTGTGTGTTCCTATTGTCACATACCAGAGACAAATGCTACAAGCTAAATGGATTTCCACCATGTCACAAAAATAATTCTAAGTTTAAATCATATGCTAATCAATCTTCACTTGGATAGGAACAAATCGGCAATGGCTCACCTATTACTCAAGAACAGTACGCTCATCTCCTTACCTTACTCCAATCTCCTCAACTTCCAGCCACTACATTTGCTGCAAATCATGCTTGTTCAAATTCATCAGCCTCTACAATTTCCCCTGTTTTTGGTACTCTTTGTTGCAATTCTACTAACACTTCACACACCATCACAAAATCCATCCACTCGTGGATAATAGACACCGGAGCTACAGATCACATGATCTGTAGCCCCACTCTTTTCACTCACAATGTGACCCTTATCTCACACACGATCAAGCTTCCAAATGGCACCACAACACCCGCCACACACGTAGGTGATATTCATCTTTCTGATCAACTCATTCTCAAACATGTGCTTTGTGTACCTGCTTTCTCATTCAATTTACTCTCTGCCAAATCTTTATCCACTCATTCGAATTGTTATCTCATTTTTTCTTCTAACTCTTGCTATATTCAGGATCTTTCATCCTAGAAAACGACTGGCATGGGGACAGTGCATAATGGACTATCACATCCTAAATACCAACCAGATCCCACGGCTTTACAGTCTTTTTTTTCTACTTTCTGTTCCAGCTATGTTAACACTACACATGTTTCAAGATTTGATGAATTCACACTATGGCATTACAAACTTGGATATAGTTCCATGACACATCATGTATTGAATGATATTCAAAAATTAAATTCAAAGCCCACGTGTTTATCCAACATCCCTTGTGAAATTTGCCCACTTGCAAAGCAGCACAAACTCTCATTTCCTCAATCAAATACCAAGGCTTCCAAACCATTCGACTTAATTTCTGTTGACATTTGGGGTCCTAATTTGATCCAAGCTCACAATGATGTCAAATACTTCCTTACAATTGTTGACCAACTCACTAGATGCACCTGGACATATTTACTTTGAAATAAATCTGAAGCTTGCACATCCATTCAAAATTTCTTTTCTCTTGTGGCTATTCAGTTCAACACACAAATCAAAACAATTAGATTTGATAATGGTGCCGAGTTTAATATGCCCTCATTCTATGCTTCCAAAGGAACATTGCATCAACTTACTTGTGTCGCCACTCTCCAACAAAACGCCCTCGCTGAGCGTAAACATCAGCACATATTAAACATTGCCAGAGCATTGAAATTTCAATAAGGCCTACCTCTAAAATATTGGACAGAATTCATCAACACTGCTGTTTACTTGATCAACCGAACCCCTTCTCCAAACCTTCAAAGCAAGTCTCCATTTGAAATGCTCTATAACAAAAAACCATCATATTCCCACCTCAAAATATTCAGATGTCTATGTTTTGCTTCCACATTAACCCATCGCCGATCCAAATTTGATGCCCGAGCCAGAAAGTGCTTGTTTATCGGATATCCTTATGGAGTTAAGGGATACAAACTCCTTCACACCACCACAAACCAAATATTCCTGTCCCGTGATGTTATATTTCATGAAGATATTTTCCCTCTCAAACAAACCAACGCCTAAGCCAAAGACTTGCACATCTACCCTCTACTTAAGTCACCTACACCAATTATTGACACCTCCCCTCATACACCTCCTGTGTATCTCGATTCCACACCATCCATCGAAAGCCAAGACTCCTATACTTCACCTCCGCTCAACTCACAAACGTCACCAACTGACACTTCCCATCAAACACCTCCTTCAAACCTTGATTTCATACCTCCCATTGACAATCCCAATATTACACCAGTTGACATACCCTCCCTTACAAATACCTTACCATCATTACCCTTACGAAGATCCACCAAAACTCGAACCGCCCCTGCCTACCTCAAAGAATTCCATTGTAATGCATTGTCTCCATCTCCGTCTTATTCCGAGTTGGAAGCTACTGGATCCACCAACAACACAGGTTTGAACATTTCTTTACTCTCTCTTTTCTGTTGTCTTACAATTTTTTATCACCATCATTCAAAGCTTTTATAGCTTCTATCTTTATCCACATTGAACCAACATCACACACTCAAGCCCTAAAAAATCCCATCTGGTGTAAGGCAATGGAGCAGGAACTCACTGCTCTAGAGCTCAATGAGACATGGTCCATCGTCGATTTACCTCTTGGCAAGATGCCGATTGATTGCAAATGGGTATATTGGTACAAATTCCATGCTGACGGCTTTATTGAACGTGCTAAAGCGAGATTAGTTGCGAAGGGCTTCACTCAACGTGAAGGAATTGATTTCCATGATACATTCTCACTAGTTGCTAAGATGGTCTCTATCCGCACTCTCCTTGTTGTGGCTTCCATAAAAGGGTGGGATTTACAGCAATTGGACGTCAATAACGCATTCTTATATGGAGAACTTGACGAAGAGTTGTATATGCGACTTCCTCCTGGCCTTACTTCCACACAAGCAAAAAAAGTGTGCAAATTGCACAAAATTATTTACGGTCTCTGACAGGCATCTCGTCAATGGAACACAAAGCTCTCATCCTCCTTGCTGAATTTGGCTTCGTGCAGTCAAAGTCAGATTACAGTTTGTTCATCAAACACACGACATCATCATTTACAGCACTGTTGGTCTACGTTGATGACATTATTTTGATGAGTTCAGACCATAACTCAGCTGATGAAGTCAAGAACTTCCTATCAACCAAATTCAAGAGAAAAATCTGGGTTCACTCAAATATTTCCTCAGTATGGAAATAGCTCGATCAAAAGCTGGAATTCAAATTTGCCAATGTAAATACACCTTGGATATCCTATCTGAGACTGGCATGCTTGTTGCAAAGCCTTCACCCATACCAATGGAACCAAATATTAAACTTCAAAAGGAGGAAGGAGTCGTATTTCATGATCCTACTCTGTATAGGAAATTGGTTGGTAAGTTACTTTATCTCACAAATACACAGCCTGATATCAGTTACAGTGTGAATCTTCTAAGCCAGTTTATGCAAGTCCCACGGATACCTTACTATGATGCTCTTATTAAGGTCATTCGGTATCTCAAAAATGCACCAGGCCAAGGACTCTTCTTTCTAGCCAATTCACTATTAAAAATCATAGCTTACTCAGATGCTAATTGGACCAATTCTCTTGACACACGAGGATCAAAAACTGGCTTTTGCGTATTTATTGGTCAATCTCTCGTCGCCTGGAAATCAAAGAAGCATAATACTATCTCGCGATCCTCGGCTGAATCCAAATACACGGCCATGGCTGCCGTGGTTTGTGAACTTACATGGCTCCAATATTTTCTCAACGACCTTTGCATTACGATTGACGATCAGCCACCTTGTATTGTGACAATTTGGCCACATTGCATATAGCTGCCAACCCCGTGTTCCATGAGCGAACCAAGCACATCGAACTAGATTGTCATCTAGTTCGTGACAAAATTTCAACTGGCCAAGTAGCTACTGCACACGTGCCTTCCTCTGATTAGTTAGCCGATCTTCTTACCAAGCCCTTGCATTCTCCAACGCTTACTAGATGTTTGTCCAAGATGGGAGTCTTAAACATCTAATCTCCATCTTGCGGGGGGCTGTTGAGATTAAAGGATGCAACTGGACATACAATGCCTACGGTTCCACCTGATAAAGATACGGCAATCACTTGAGGCAATTTTGTTATGCATTATAAGCTGTCAATTATTCTTTATTCATTTTACTGTTATTTCATTCTATCTTTGTAATCTATAAATAGCGGCACATAGCTTGTATAGACATAAGAATATTCAAACACAATTCAGTTATTCCAATTTCAGCTTTCTACTGCCTTCATCTTCTTCATGCTCTGTTCTTCTATTTTTCATTTTCTACACCACTGTTAATAGTTGAAGGGATCGCGAGGTGTGGCCGGAGTGGTGCAATTGTTAGTGCTCTTCCTTTCATTGCATATGAGGTTCAACACGGTTTTAGAGACGGTTATGCAACCAGAATGTGGTAGTGCGTGCATGGGCTGGCCTGAAATGGACATTGTGACTCTTGTTAGCTTGCTGTGTAAGGCTCGATTTGATGTGCTGAGGGCTGAGGGCTGGGGGAGGTGTCATTTACAGAGTGGTTCACGAGGACAAACACTTGTGGTTGGGTTTGTTGTAGTGGAAATTTGTTTTCATGTTGGGGAGCTTTTCAACGTGTGGGGGGGAATTCATGAGAAAGGAGAGGATTTATTAGTGGAGGTTGTAGCGTGTGAGTTGGTTACAAATTAGAAAACCCCTTGAAGTAGGAGATCACTCGATTACCTGATACATGGAAGAGTGTAAAGCAGTAACGGTCTGAGAGGATACGAAAGCGATTAGGCATTTGCAATGGTTTTGGGCTGTGGGCCTTAGGCTAGCCCATCACACATATGTGTCCGCAATGTCCAAAAGTATTTTTGGGCTTGTAAAATGATTATTGTATCCAACAAACTATTAATAGACTAAAATAAACTTTAGGTCCATAGTTATCCAATAAATTGTAATTGGGCTTTTCAATATAACCCATCAACTGTAATCTAGGCCCAATAATTTGGCCCAATAAAATTATCCTTAAAATTATTGGGCCGGGTGTTACATCTTATCTTGCCATAGATTCATATTTGGAAACTAGTGAGCATACACATGAATTTGGTTGCAATTAAACAAAACCCATTCAACA
The DNA here is from genome assembly GCA_011037825.1 of Carya cathayensis. Classification (NCBI taxonomy): domain Eukaryota; kingdom Viridiplantae; phylum Streptophyta; class Magnoliopsida; order Fagales; family Juglandaceae; genus Carya; species Carya cathayensis. Next base: position 1,847,791 of record QGSO01000158.1, on the reverse strand, counting down.
AAGATATGCAATGAAGAGATATTCATTGGGTAGATTGGCAAAGATAATGATATACCACCAACTATATTACAACATAACTACTATTACACATTAAATATTAATATTTTCTACTTTTATTCAAAATTTCTGTACTTGAAGTAGTTTAAAGTAAATAAAATAATTATTTTTATACTTAGTTGTAAACAAATTGTAGTGTAGTTGTTATTATATCATTTTTCAATTGGCAACTATTTTATTTCCACATAAAATTTCGGGTAATGATACTACTATAACTTTTTTACAACTATTTTACAACTAATTTTAAATCTGCCAATATAATTGTGCCACTTCATTAAAAAATAATTTTAAATTTAAATGACCCCTTTCGTCTTGAGTAGAGTTGTAAAATAGTTATAGAAAAATTGTAAACTTATCATTTTCCTAAAATTTCTCCATATTTTGTCAAAACTTCTCCAAACTGACCCGTGTCTGCACATTTATAAGAGCATTCACATTGGGTTCATCATAAAATGCTCTATAATTTAATTAAAAATTACATTCCCTAAAATTTTTTCGTAAATTTTACTTATCTTTCAAAAACCTCATACATCTCTTTTCCTATTCTTTCTCTATTCTATTAAAATAATAATTTTTTATTCTTTCTTTATTACTTTTTTCTCTCACCTCTCTTTATAAACTTAACTACAAATAATTATAAATTTAAAATAATAGTTTTGGGACAAACATTAGATCCCCATATTTGGGAACTCTCTGTAGTAACCCCATCCATTCATCCCAAAATGAGGAATGAGATGAGGAGCGGTTTGGAATGAAATTTCCAAACTTTTTCTCAAAATTTAGGAAATTTATGCTTTTGCGGTATGGGATATGGATGCTCTAAGTGAGCTTTTGGATTTATTTTGAGTCACACTTACTCACAAACATATTGCTAGCCCATCCAAAACTGAAATGTAGTCGGTCAAAATCTATTAAAATGAAGCCCAATTGTTTTAAGCCGCCATGCACCTAACACCATACTACCATAGTCTATCATAATTAAAGTGGGTTCACTTGGAATACAATTTCTTGCACTATCAAATCTACTTTGCAATAGTGCTTACTAAAGAAATGGTTATTCTTTTGAGTCACTTTTTTCCCTTTTATTTTAAATTTTTATAGTTGTGTAAGCACTACACACTCTTTATAAACTTAACTACAAATAATTATAAATTTAAAATAATGGTTTTGGGACAAACATTAGATCCCCATATTTGGGAACTCTCTGTAGTAACCCCATCCATTCACCCCAAAATGGGGAATGAAATGAGGAGCGGTTTGGAATGAAATCTCCAAACTTTTTCTAAAAATTTAGGAAATTTATGCTTTTGTGGTATGGGATGTGGATGCTCTAAGTGAGCTTTTGGATTTATTTTGAGTCACACTTACTCACAACCATATTGCTAGCCCATCCAAAACTGAAATGTAGTCGGTCAAAATCTATTAAAATGAAGCCCAATTGTTTTAAGCCGCTATGCACCTAACACCATATTACCATAGTCTATCATAAGTAAAGTGGGTCCACTTGGAATACAAGTTCTTGCACTATCAAGTCTACTTTGCAACAGTGCTTACTAAAGAAATGGCTATTCTTTTGAGTCACTTTTTTCCCTTTTATTTTAAATTTTTATAGTTGTGTAAGCACTACACTGTTTTTAAAAAGAAGTGGGATCTATCATTAAAAAATTAATTTTTCATGTAAGTTTCATAGTTACTCATTTTTTAAAAGGAGTGTGCGGTACTTATACATGCACTCTATGACTGCAAATATTCGCTTATCAATATTAATAGTTTGAGGGGATAATTCCAAATTTGGTAGTAGTTTCAGGGTAGAAGGTATTTTCTTCTATTAATTCAAAGAGAGAATTAACTATCTTGATAACGAGCACTAAATTAAAAAATAATAATGCAAGTTATCAAAATGTGGTGTAAAAACCCTTTCATGAAAAGCTGATACCTAAAAGTTCTATTACTTCTCAAAATAATTTAATTACGCTGGTGTTTTTTCCTTAATGTGATGTTTGATGTCAAACCACGTTAGTTTGTGGGTATCTTTTTATATAATTTCTTTATAGCTGAAATTTTTTTTTATGTAAAATAAAAAATAAATAATTGGCAATCATCCGTTGATAGGGGTGTAAAGTGTAAACCCAGATGTAGATCCGAGTACCTAGCTATATCTGGGTTGGCGTCTGGATTTATAATGTGGTCTGGGTACCCGCCCAAGTTAAACAAATTATAACCTAGGTGGGTACTAGGTTATAAAAATCCAGATATCCAAGTTGTAATTGGACATCTGGATTTGTTAAGAGACCATTTTTAAGAGAAATGTTACAAACACGAAACCACGTCACTTTGATCTTTAAAACAACTTTATTTCATCTCTAAGGCAAATTTTCTTTTTTAAAATGTGAAATCGAGTTATGGGTACTTATTATCCGCATTATATAACTTTACCCACATTTGGATAGGGGCAGATAAGAAATCTGGAAATTGCCAAGTAAAAAAATGGGTATAGATAAACACAGTTGAATGGTTTGATCATCTTAGAGGGGGTGGTCACTACCCCTTAGAGTGGCCACTCAAGATTGCGCAAGGCCAAGTTTTTGTTGCCATCAACTAGGGTGTGCTAATTGTTAAAAGGGAGCAGCCTTTCCATCTTCCAATCCAAAATTATTATCTCTCAAGTAGGCATCTTGTTTATACATTTGATTTATGTCATCCTATTCATTACGAGTTGGTACCCCTCAATCAATGGCTGAACTGCTTGCATGGAGCATTCAACCCTCCAAATGAGTTGTACCTTTATCTTAGACGATCTCCTAAAATGAAAGGAAGTATCATGTGTTTATACTCTAAGAGTACCTAATAACTACTTGATATGAAGGTAAAAACTAGAGAGAAAACCAAATGTCTCGTAAATGCTTGCAATCCTTGACTCTAATATCGATTCTAAATAATTCCATGATACATTTTTAAGTTCTATACCAAAATTGTAGCACCAAGAGAAAGAAGAACAATGTTTTCCTGAACGAAAGGGTCTATGCCTCATTATTTTCTTTCAATGTACATGTAAAGAGTAAAATTTGATAAAATTAGCAAGAGTCCTATTAAAGCCAACATATTTAGTTATTTATCTTATCCAATCTAAAGAGATAATTAACTATCTTGATAACAATAAATAAATTGAGAAATAGATGAAATTACAAATTTTTCATTCATAAACTTAGTTTTATTTATTTATTTTACCTCAAAAGTTTTTATTTGCATGTCAAACTATCTATGCTTTTCAATTCTTTTTTTTAATAGTAACATAATAGAAATTACATTCATTAATAAAAAAAAAACTTTTTAGCCATTACAATAGAGTTGGCACACACATGCATGACCTCATCCATATCAATTAGTTCCTCTTCCAAACTTACATTTTTTTTTGCTAAAGAGTGGGCTACCATGTTCGCTTCCCTCATGTATTGGAGATTTTCCATTAATGTTGCCCCTGAATTATCTCATTTGCTTCTCCAATTAGCTAGCCATATGGACACATGTTCACTCTTGCTTCTTTAGTGCATTAACCACTTATAGCGCATCATCTTCCGGTATTTCCTTTGACTAGAGCTAGATGGCAGGTCCCCACAACTTGACTCGCCCATTCTACTAGGGGTGGGCAGGCATCCACTTACCCTACGTGCAAGTAAGGACGAGTTCCTAACTAAAAAATCTAAATGTGGGTAGTAGGGGTGTGCAAAATTCCGATCCACCCGATTCTGGCCGATTTCCGCTCCGATTTCGACTCCGACGGAATCGGAAGGCACGGAAGTCGGAATCAGAATCGGAGTAATTCTGATTCTGTAACGGAAGTCGGAGTTGGAGTCGGTCAGTCAACTGGTTCCGACTTCCGATTCTGACTTCTGACTTTTTAATAAAATCCATATGCAAAACGGCGTCGTTTTGCATATGGATTTTTTTAAAAAGATTAACTGGAACGGCGTCGTTCCATTTAATTGGGAACGACGCCGTTTTGAATTTAGCCCCCATTAAGCTTTCTAGTTTCTTCCTCACGGCTCACACTCACAAGTCACAGGCCTCACACACTCACTGTCCGTCATGTCCGAAGCACTCCGCACCGTAGTAACTCTCACGCCTGACCCGCCGCACGACGCCACAGCCCCCCACTGTCCATAGTCCACCGTAGGTTGCTGTCGCCGCAGTGAGTTGATCTGAATCTATTTCTCCCAATCGGTAATTTGAATTTTAGGATTACGAATTTACGAAATAATTTTTTGTATAATTTGTTTGATAAATGGAAATTGGTATGGATTTTAATTTATTATTTATTTTTTATTGTTCTATGAAAGAGTTGGCCGTGAATGTAATGTATTGAGGCAGTGTTTGTTTTATTTCCATCGTTGTTTGTTTGTGATTTGGAGTTTGAATACAACCTGTTTGTGGAAATGTCACAACGGAAAAAAGTAGTACCCGGAGTTGATCATAGCATGTTTTCTGCATTGAATCATGAGAGCTTAATTAACATAATTAACATCAATACTAGAGTTAGGATGCTTATCTCTTAATTTATTTTTTTTACATGGAATTCTCTGATTTGTTTATGCTCTGCTTGTTGCTAAGAAATTGTAGGAAAATAAAATGAAGTAGGGCCCTGCGACTGAAAGTTTTAATCATATACGACTCCTCTGAGATATTAACCTACGAAATCTTTGAATTGAACCGATTTTAGTATGACCATTTGGTATAGTTGTTTTTTCTTAGTATGCTAAATTTCTTAACAACTGAAATTGTAAAAAGATGTGTGAGCATTTTAAATTCTTTTACCCTGATTGGCTTTCGCAGCAACCAAAAAAGGATGGTAATTAGGTTTAATTCTTGGAATTTATTTTGCCTAGTGCGGCACTGGACGTAGTTTCTGTATATTCACTGGAGGAGCTTCTGAGTTTGCTGTTTTCTAGTTATAATAACTCAAATTTTGATTTATAACTCAAATTCATTATGATGGCGAATTCCCTGTTATTGACTTTGCTCTTGTAAAAGAAAGCTACAAATTAATATGTTTATGAAATGTTCTTATGTATATTTCAACTCTAGTTTATTTCACGATTTCCATTTCTTAACCTATCAAAAAAAAAAAATTCCATTTGTTTGGATTGGATTGTTTCATTATATTATTTGATTTTAGGAAGCAATACTAAGGATCTTGTTTGCATGTGGATTGGCCTAGTTGTGTATCTATATCTCTACTTTATGGCTTGTAAGAGTTATGTATTTGTGCTTGTTGATGCTAATACATTGTGTAAATTTATTTTATTTGTATGGTCAATGAACTTAGACTGCTATTCTTCTACCAGTTTCAAAATGCATACATGCAAGCCTCTATATTTTTCTTATAAAGGTATCATTTTTATTTAATTATACGTTTCTTGCTTAAGATGCAGAACTTTGAGTTGATCAAACTCTTTATATCATCAACGATTATTTTTATACAAATATCATTTGATTTTTATCCAATGCAGGTTTGAATATTTGAATTTAATGAAGTTGAATAGAATAAAAAGATTTCCATTTCTTAACCTATCAAAAAAAAAAAAAGGATTTCCATTTGTTTGGATTGGATTGTTTCATTATATTATTTGATTTTAGGAAGCAATACACGGGTGTTTGCATGTGGATTGGCCTAGTTGTGTATCTATATCTCTACTTTATCAGTTGTAAGAGTTATGTATTTGTGCTTGTTGATGCTAATACATTGTGTAAATTTATTTTATTTGTATGGTCAATGAACTTAGACTGCCTTTCTTAGCAAGAATTTTTTTGTATATATGTGTTAGATTTCAAGCTATGGAGGAGCAACCACATAGGACTCCAGAACATGATCAGGATGCCACAATTCCATTTCCAGCGTCGACATCCAGACATACTTCCAGAACACACACTTCGTGTGCAAGTAGTCGATTCCCACTCCCGGTAGACATAGAAGATGAGGATACATTTAATGAGGAGGATGAGATGGANTCTTATAAAGGTATCATTTTTATTTAATTATACGTTTCTTGCTTAAGATGCAGAACTTTGAGTTGATCAAACTCTTTATATCATCAACGATTATTTTTATACAAATATCATTTGATTTTTATCCAATGCAGGTTTGAATATTTGAATTTAATGAAGTTGAATAGAATAAAAAGATTTCCATTTCTTAACCTATCAAAAAAAAAAAAAAGATTTCCATTTGTTTGGATTGGATTGTTTCATTATATTATTTGATTTTAGGAAGCAATACACGGATGTTTGCATGTGGATTGGCCTAGTTGTGTATCTATATCTCTACTTTATCAGTTGTAAGAGTTATGTATTTGTGCTTGTTGATGCTAATACATTGTGTAAATTTATTTTATTTGTATGGTCAATGAACTTAGACTGCCTTTCTTAGCAAGAATTTTTTTGTATATATGTGTTAGATTTCAAGCTATGGAGGAGCAACCACATAGGACTCCAGAACATGATTAGGATGCCACAATTCCATCCCCAGTGTCGAAATCCAGACATACTTCTAGAACACACACTTCGTGTGCAAGTAGTCGATTCCCACTCCCGGTAGACATAGAAGATGAGGATACATTTAATGAGGAGGATGAGATGGATATTGGGGATGAGCCGGATGTACCACCTCCATCCGCAAGGGCCAGACCACCACAACCACGATCAAATAAAAAAAGGTCGTGGACGTGGGAACATTTCACCAAGGTTGACGGTGGTGATCCAAAGCGGGTTGCAACCATTGTGGCCAAGAAGTTGGATGTCATTCAAAGAAACAAGGCACCGCTTGTTTGATATCACACCTAAATGGTTGCCAGAGGTATAAGATAGCGAAGGGATTGGTGGCCAGATCTCAGACAAATCTAAGTTACGAAACTTCTACTGCGACTGATGGTGCGCAAGTTAAGAAAATGGTTATCCCTCAATACAGTGAGAAGATGTTGAGAGATGCGTTTGCCGAGATGATAATTAAAGATGAGATGCTCTTTACTACAGTTGAGAAAAAAGGGTTCCGAAAGTTTATCAAGCTCATTGAGCCACGATTCCCATTGCCATCACGATACACAGTGATGCGAGATTGTATGAAAAGACATTTAAAAGACAAGGTTGAGATGAGGAAGATGTTTGTGAGCACTGGCCAGAGAGTCTCATTTACGACTGACACATGGACGTCTATACAGAATGTTTCCTACATGTGTATTACAGCACACTACATTGACAGCTCATGGATTCTAAGAAAACGAATTATTGGATTCAAAGAAATCAATGATCATAAGGGTGCATCAATTGGGGCGGAGATGGATGATTGCTTGAAAGATCGGGGAATTCAGAAAGTTTTATGCATTACAGTTGACAATGCCAGTGCCAATGATACTACAATTGAATGGTTCAAGCGGAATACGAGAGTAAGAGGAGATGTCATTCGGGACCATGAGTTTATCCATATTCGTTGTTGTGCTCACAAAATCAACCTGATTGTTACTGAGGGGTTAAAAGAGGTTGACAATTCCATTACTAAAGTCCGCAACATTGTGCGGTATGTGAGGGCTTCCCCCCAACGGCTAAAAAAATTCAGGGCAATAGAAGAACAACTTGGGATAAAACATTCATGGACGATGTGCTTGGACGTTCCCACTCGATGGAACTCCACATACATGATGTTGAATGTGGCACAGAAATACCAAAAAGTGTTTGAGCGGATGGAGGTGGAGGATGGGGGCCTTAAGTATGCCTTGCTAGAGCTTGCAGGAAAGGGGCTCGGTCCGCAGGACACACATGATTGGTCGACTGTAGGATTATTTGTGACATTTTTGCAGATTTTTTATGATATTACTATGAAAATATCTGGATCCGCATACACGACTGCAAACTTGTGGTTCAGTCAGATCTCGACACTACACCACCACCTGGAAGATGGTTGTGATGACCCTAGCGGACTGTTATCTGGTATGGCTCAGAGGATGCTGTCCAAATATAATAAATATTGGGGGCAAGTTGAGAAGATAAATAGAATACTCTTTTGTGGCTGTGATCCTTGATCCTCGAATAAAATTGGCCGTGATAGAATATTGGGCAAATTCCATCCTCGGGGCAACGAAGGCTGCATCTTTTATTTCATCGCTTAAAACTGATCTCGATAACTTGTACAACCACTACAAAAATAGTGGACAGCCTTCATCTTCAGCGGGTACTTCACACTTGACTCCGACACCTCCCTCTGATGACCTCAGCCCAGTAGGTGCATTCCCTCGACGTCGTCAAAATTATGACATTATGAATGAGTATCATCAGCTCGTTGCATCGAAGAATATTATGGGGTGTACTTCAGAGGTTGAACGGTATTTTATGGAAGAGGTCAAGGCACCTAGTCCTGCATTTGAGATATTAACTTGGTGGAAGGCTAATTCGACCAAGTATCCAATCCTTTCTCGTATTGCCCGAGATGTGCTTGCCATTCCTATTACTACGGTTGCATCTGAGTCGGCGTTTAGCACTGGAGGTCGAGTGTTGAATGCTTTCCGGAGTTCTTTGTCACCATCAACGGTGGAGGCCCTCGTTTGCACACAGAACTGGATTAGTGATACACCCCTTGGACTAGATAGCATTGGCATTGATGATGAGAGCTATAAGCTTGAAGAGGGTAACCTTATTATTCTTGTTTTTATTATTATTGATTATTTTAATTATTTTTATGATTTCATAAATCTATTTAATTTAATATTTTTTATCATTTCACAGATGTAATTGTGAACCCCAGTATAGTTGCCGATGACTGATGGAGTATGGATAAAGATAAATTGATATCAGAATTAACTTAATGCAACACTTGGTATTAATGGTAATTAAATTTAACATTTATTGTGTTCAATTTTCTGGATCTATTTTGGTTACATTTATTGATTGAAGATTTCTTTTATCTTATTTTCAGGTACTTCGAATGACCAAGGACGATGCTGCAAATTATGTTTTGTTTTCCTGGTTGAATCAATATGTTTATTCCTACAATCATACTATGGACTGTTTAATCAAACTTTGAAATACGCTATTATTTCTATTATTAATTGTTTAGGACTTTCTAAATTATGTATAATAATTAATTATACAGTCTAACGTGTTCAAACACGAGTCGACCTTTTGGGATTGAAATTTTGTCCCTAATACTCGTCGTACCTAAACCAAAAAATATATATATATACATATTTAATAATGTGTTAGTCAAAACAAACTTCAACTTTATTTTAAGAAAATTGAAAATAAGAATGAACTCAATACAAAAATACCTCAAACTAATAAAAACTAAAGTTTCAACTATCAACTTGAATAAATATATTGATAGAGTAGAAAATAAATATTCAAACTCCATTCAATAAAATAATTCCTATTGGTTTAACTAAGAAATACTAAACAATAGAAAAATCTATATAAAGTGAGTTTTTATTCAACAAGGATAAAATAAATTTAAAAAAAGATGGTTATTTTAGATTCGGAGTCGAATTCCGTTTGGAATTCAGAATTCCGATCGGAATTCAAAATTTCGAATTCCGAGCGGAATCGTGCTCCGAATCCTTTCGGAGTCGGAATCGGAACCCGATTTTGACTCCGACAAAAGTCGGAATCGGAATCAGAGCTACCGATTTTGACTCATCGGAATCGGAGCACAGCCCTAGTGGGTAGGGGGCGGGTGGGTACCCCACTTGTCCAGAATCGTATAACATATATATATATTAAAAAATCTCTATATAAGAGCATCCTCATTGGATTATGCAAATGCAAATCCAATGAGGAATTTAGCTAATGTAATTTGAAAATACACCATATTGAATTATGTAATTTCAAAAAAGTTGGCTTTTAGCTATAGCAAAGTTAAGGGTGCCGGTTATGCAATTTCTTGAGTCAGGACACTCTCTCTCCCTCGATTTCTCTCTCTACTGAATTTCTCTGTTCTTCTTCTCCATTTTCTTTATGCCAAAACTCTTCTCTATTTTCTTTTTACTGAAACTCCTCTTCTCGTCCTCTCCATTTTCCTTCTACCCAAACTCCTCTTCTCTTCCTCTCTATTTTCTTGTTCTCTTGTCTTTCAAACACACTTACTGGGTAAGATTTCCGCTCGCTTTCCCTGGGTTTTCTTCACATGTAGCTTGACTTCTCTAGGCCATCTATGTTTGGAGTCTTTTTGCAAAGATTAGTTCAGCATCAATGGACACAGCAGCCTCAAGAAGTTGAGTATTGGGAACATAAAGCTCAAAGCCTTTGATTTGGGTGGGCATTAAATTGCTCGGAGAGTCTGGAAGGACTACTACACCAAGGTTTTTTATATTTTAATTTTGTCTTTTTTTTTGCATTTTTTTATTGCATTTTCTCGGCAACCAAACAAAAACTATTGATGATGTTTATATTATTGAATATTGTAGCCATGAAAGCAATTACTTTGTGTGATCAGGGTGGCTTTTTGGATGTACCCACTCGTGTTTCTTGCGATACTAAAGGTAATGGAAATTTGTAAATATTTATTGGTGAGATTGAAGTTTAGAAACAAATAGATTTAAATTATAGTTTATGAAATTCTTCGTTTTAATTTCATGAATACTTCCATTCATGGGAACTGATTGTTACTTTAGCGTGGTTGAGTTCTCTTATTTTTTATTATTATTTTATCTAATAGATGGATAATTCAATGTGGGAATAAAGTTTGAGTAGAATAGTCAAATGCAAAATCATGTCATATTATGTAAATTTCACATTTGCATTTGCATAATCCAATGAGGATGCTCTAAATACCTCAAACCCTAACTTCTTGTTCTCATTCCTCTCATTTTCTACTCCACCTACCCACCTCTCTTCTCATCTCTTATTCTCCTTTCTCTCACCTGCTATACTTAATATTTTTTTTTATTTCTTCTTCTTTTTCTTCTCCTCACAGTCATTTTCTTCTTTTCCCCCCACAGCCAAGCCATGGTTGTGGGTCACGACCAAGTTGCAACTTGGCTATCAGTCACTACCATAGTTTGGTTGTGCGTCGCAACTACTGTTTGGCTGTGAGTCTCTATGACCTAAGAGTCTAAGACCACTGTCGTCGTCTTGGATATGTAAGTTAAAGACCCACGAATGCTCATTGGTCTGCGAATCCTATGACCATGATTGGTGGGTCTATGCGATTTATGAGCCACAATCATGGCCTTGGGTTTGTGTTACTGTGCACAAATCAAGGGTTTCTTGTTGGTTTTGTAGGATTCTTTTTATGTCTTTGTGATTTTGTGCAATTTTTTTTGATATATTTGCGATTTTGTGCATTTTTTGTTTTGCAAAAAATTTATTGTTGGGCAGGATATGCAGATGGTGATGGTGTCAATCCACCAGCTTGGGAAGTAGATGCGAATGTTCAAGGATGTGGGCAAGAAAGAGGTGTAGGGGTCAGATTTAGCCACCCGTCAGAAGGAGACAGGGTGTGGGAAGGTTTGGTTGTCCATCTCTAATGTGGGTCGCACCATGTTCCATGGAGATTTCCCGTTTAGGGAGGATAGCACCCCTACCTTTGACAACCCCAAATCTTTCAGTGTTGTGTTTTTGTTTATCTTAAAGACTCAATCTTAAACAAGGATGCATATTGAAAAAACATTGGTATTTTAAAATAAAAATATTTGTGATAATTTAGAGTGTAAAATGAGAAACTAAAAAGTGTAATTTCTCCTAAGAATATTACATTGAACCATTACAAACAACTAGATAATAATTCCAATTACATATTGAAACTAAGTCTATACTAACTTCTTAATTCCGTTTCAATACATTACAATGATCTATCTATAATAAAAGAGTGGGTTTAGAGCCTATTAAGTAGGAATTCATGTGATGACTTGAACCAAAATATCCCACTACAGATCCCATGTTGGACTGAAATACTTTTACTACTGGTGCTGATCTGACCAGAGTGTTCTTGCAAGAGACCTTAGTTAGGCTAAAATGCCCCTACTTCACATCCGAACATACTAAAGTACCTCTACAACAAATCAAATTAGACAGAAACAACCATGATCCAAATCAAATTGAAATTTCTAAAACTATTGACAGCCAGAAATCTCTAGAACCAAAAATCTCCACAACCAAAACAAGCCACGACAAAGTTAAGAGATCCAAGGACCACAGTGCAACCCACATCAACTTTGATCCAATAACCCATGGTAGAGATGGACCACAACACCCATAACCATGAAATGGATGGACCATGGGGTGACACACAATAAAGATGACCCCCCATTGACAAGACCCACTATAGAGATTGACCATAATCTCCACAACCAAAAACTAGAAATCTCTAGAACTAGTGATCCACTGCTGCGTTGATCCAGTGATCTAGTGATCTCACGGTATCATTGATTTAGTGACCTACCGCATAGTTAAGAGATCCCATGGCACACAACCACATAGTTGTGTGCGTCGATGTGACCCACACAACTCACCATGGCGCAACCTACAACATGCTTTCCTATACTCAAAGTTTGCCCCACATTGACATGACTCACCAAGCACTTTTGCTGTCCATTGTGTTTGTGGGGGGACAAGGTGGCAAGCATTTTTGCTCAGTTGGGTGCAAACACTTTATGGTTGACCTTAGGGTCGAGCACTTTTACTCTCCCCTCCATGGTGCTCGCAATGGGGGGAGCACTTTGCCATCATGTGCTTGCCTTGGTGGCAAACACTTTTGCTCGCCTCTAGGTGAACCTTCATGCTCCTTCACGATACATGTCCTCACTATTATCCTTAATGTTGCTTGCCTCAGGGTTCAAGATGTTGTAGCTCATCTTGGGGTTCGAGCATTCCTTACTTGCCTTGAGAAGAAGGGTTTGGGTGGGTGGGTGGGTGGGGGGGGGGGGGCATTTTTGCTCGCCCTCCAGAGTGTAGGCACTTTTGGTTGTGGGCACATTTGCTCGCTGCTCCACCCAACGAGCTCTCATGCTCACTTCTAACCAAACCTTAATGCTCATTCGCAATGCTCGTCGAGGGGGCAACCATTGTTGCTCTTCAAGGAGCTGAACTTTGTTGCTCCTCATGGTGCTTACCTCGGGTACTACTCGGGGTTGAGCACTTTTAATATCACAAAGGGTGGACGTAGGACTCAAGTTTTGTAGTTAGGGAAAAGTACTAGCACGCTACTATCAGTAGACTAATGAAGTCACAAAGGCAGAATTGGAAAAAGTCGGATACCTCATAAGATAAGGGTTTGGCATGAGTCAGGGGGAGACTTTGTGTTGTCTCACTGGTGGGTAAGAACGTTGGATGAAAATGAAGTTGCTAGAATGCTGTTTTGGAAGGGCCCCTCCGAGAGGAGGCGAACCTCTGGTTTACTTGACGGGGTCAATCTAGGTGCATTTTTATCTGTTATGTTAAGGTTAATTATGAACCTAGAGGGCTATGCAGAATGTTTGTGGCATGTTGAAATGTGGGCACTTTGCCATCCTTTGCTCGCCTTGGTGGTGAGCACTGTTACTCTTCATGGTGCTCGCCATGAGTTCGACCTGTTATTGGTATCCCTAAGGTTCTAGTTGTTGTTGCTTGTCCTTGGGTTCAAGTATTTTTTACTCACCCAGTGTGTGAGCTATCTTTGCTCACCTGGGTATTCGAGGTGGTAGGCATTTTTGCTCACCTTCTAGGTTGTGGGCACTTTTGCTCTCTCCTAGCCGAATCTTCATACTGATTCATGGTGCTTGCCAAGGAGACGATCATTGTTGCTCTTCAAAGGGGCGAGTTTTGTTGCTCCTCATGGTGCTCGCCACCGGCCTTTGGCACGAGCACTTTTGCTTGCCTCTTGTCTAAGTTTTTGTTGTTCGCCCTAGGTTTCGATCTCTCCTTGCTCACCCCTAGGTCTGAGCATCTTTGTTCACCTTGGGGTATGAGCATTCTTTGTTCACCCTTGGGTCCAAGTACTAATATCTTGTGGTGTTAAAAAACATCAATTCTTTTTTTTTTTTCCAAATTTCAAATAATCTTTATAGGGGGAGCTGAGCATGTGCATTGCATATGCCCTCCTACCAGTAATCTCATAAAGCACGGCTTATATTAAAATAAAGTCATTTATTTGAATGTATTAAATAAATGCTAGACATTTATAGAGAATTATAAGAAAGTTACTTTCAAACTAATTGGACTTTATGTGACACTTATTTTAAAACTTTCCATCTTATTAATAATTGACAGGGATTATAAAGGCCACAATGGGGTTATGATGGGCACCAAAAGTCTTAAAGATCCGTTGTAAGTTCTAGATAGACCAATTACACGATCAAGAGCCAAGAAGTTCAAGGAGGTAATACAATGATTGGTGAAATCTACTTGGGATGAATCTAGCAAAAGCCCAACACTCAAGATAGGCTTGAAAGAAGGATAACCAATTTTGATCCATTTGATATAAGTTATGGAAGAGAGGAACATGATTTAAAGGCTTTGGGTACTTGAAGGCTTTCAACTTAGTTAATTCATTTAAAGGACTTATTTTATTAGTTTAGAATAATTGGGTTTATTACGAGAATGACTTAAGAGGATGTTGGGAAACTTATTATTTTGTTGAACTAGGGTTGCAAGGAGTTACTGTAGTGCGGCATTATTCACGGTATTGTAGTGCGGCATTGTTCACTTAAGGGTATTTTTAGGAAGGGGCCTTATTCTGGCCTATGGTTATTTTTGTTGGGGAGTATTTAAACATCTTTGGCGCCCACTGCAATGAGACAATTTGGTGATTATTTTCTTTGTGAGTTGAGTTTTATCTCATCTTGTTCTTCTTGAACTTTTGAATTTATCAAAAGTAAATCACAACTTTTGAGGCATTCCTCCTTTATAATCTGGGTTCCTAAGACAAGTTCTTTAACGGGTCTAGATTTTAATATAATCGAAGTTCTTGAAATGAGTTATTCAACGGGCCTAAATTCTTCCATCCATTGACTTGATTTTGACTTTTTTGGATGAGTTTTCAAATTGATTGCAAGGGATTCCAATTCTATGGGTTCATATTAGGTTCTTCTTTGTATTTGTTAGTTGTAATTCAAATCTCTATGTTTATAAATAATGAAAACATTTGTTAAGAAAAAAAACTACGTTTACTCTTGCTCAAGAGTAATTCTTGATAGAATTTATAATGCACGAGTTCTATCTAATTCTTTTGAAAAAAATGTGGGGTCATTTATCAATTTTGGTCAAAAGTGTATCACATGAGAATCAACAATTTGTATGATTAAAGAAATTTCATAAATGGTATGTTACTGTCATTTTTTGAAATGTTTAAAGATCACCGAAGTCACGTCTAAACCCAACGATTTAAGGGAATGATAAAGAATTCTAGAACAAATAAATATCGTTTTCAATTTTCTGAATGAATAGATCATAATGAAGAATCAAGATAAATTCTAAATGAGACAAAACAAAGCGTGGCGAGAGACCACTCAAAAAAAGAAATGCCTAAAGGTTTTCTTTTTGGTTATTTGAAAATTATCCAACTAGAAAAGAATTTTTTGTTGATAAATAACTCACTTCTTGGCCTTCGACCCCCTTAATCACTATGACCACCCCCATTTAGTGTAGTGGGATGTGTTTTTTTTTTTTTTTTTATCCATCTCTTGACTTGAAATGGGAGTAGGTTTGAATTGAAAAAAGATCTTAGAGTGTCTAGGGTTGGGCTAGGAGGGTCCTCTTTCCGCCTTCCTTTTTCATCACATCGGAGTTATTTCACAAATACTTGTTGTGGTAAGGAAGAAGGAGGGGACAAGCACACTTGGAGAGTGAAGTTCACCGAAGAGGAATCTATTGATTCTCTCTCAATTGGTTGGACCGTATGTGCGAAGAATTACGTTGGTATCAACACCGATATTTTCATCTCTAGAGTAGGATCCACAACTCAAATTAAAGCCAGGAAACAAGTAGTTGACAAATTAAAATTGAAATTGTTGCAATTTACATATTTAAAATCCTTTCACTTTGCTTATGATCTCAATAAAGTTACTCATAATCAATTGGCAAGAGGTCAACAATTACGTGAGTTGCTTAAACAATCTCAATTAGCCCCTAAAAGGTAGGTTTTTTTCTATATATGTCCCAAATAAGCCGCATTTTGTTTTTAAAAAAGATGGTGTGGAATTTGCACTTCTTAATCATAGTTTAAAATTATGCTCTGTTATTCCATTTCAGTGTAGTATCTGGTATACTATACATCCCCATTTTGTTACATTCCAAATTTTAGTTTGTTTTGGCCCAGATTGTTTTAATGTCAATTTTGTAATTTTTTTTTTGTGTGTTTGGATGACATTTTTTTCAATTACAAATTTAGATGGTATTCATGTAATTTTAAAATCTATAAAGTATTTGTATACTTTAAATTTATTTTTAACTTTAGTCTTCAAATATGTCCACTCTCTCTCTCTGTCTCTCTCTGAAATCTCATTATTTTTAATGATTTCTCAGCTCTTTATTTTATTCTTTGTTTTTTTTTTTGTTTTTTTTTTTTGTGTGTTTCAACTAAGTTTGTGATTATTTTTAATATAATCTTTTATCACTAATATTTTTACTTTTTTGTTAATGTTTTCAACGTATACTCATTTTAAAAAATCGTCAATTCTTTCATATATATATATATATATATATACACACACACAGAGAGACATAAATACATATATCATGGAGTTCTTTCTATTCAATATCTCATGATAGAGTCTCTCTCTCTCTCTCTCTCTCAAGAAAAACTAGCCTTCAGATCTGATTTTCGTTGGAGGAGGGGAAGGAGGCCTCCTCTTTCTTCCTCTCATTCCTTCTTTTCTTAGTTTATTTTTCTTCCTTCAAGGTCGAAACATCAGATCTACAGTTTTTTGACAACTCTCGAGAGACACGTGCAACACAATAAGACTCCCAGGCTGCAAATCGTTAGAAGGATAGTGGCGGTTTTGCGAAAATCATAGACCGTGGCCCTCACGAGCCACCTCTTCCAGCAAATTTTTGAGTCACACGTGCCGTATCACAGGAATTGCCACCAATAGATCTAACTTTTTATGGCTGAAAAGAGAAAAGCTTGTGGTCTTCACAGTCGTCATAGATTCCAAAATCTACTGGAGTTGGTCCAAATTGTAATCGGTCTTTTTTCGTTCTTGTTTTATGTTGTTTTCTTTATTGTATAGTTAAAATAAAAAATGGAGTTTGTCTCTTAGATGTTTTATCCGTAGAGGTTGAGTCCTCCCTTTCTATGAAGGGTGAGGTTGAGTTTTTGTTTAGGCAGATTACTGTCTCTTGGACGTTTGTCCATAGAGTATCAGCAGTAGTGTATTGGTGGAACTCTAAATGGTTGATATGAGGATATCTCCGAATGTATCCGGTCATGGATGTAAGTTTCTCTTGATGAATGAATGATAATATTTCCCTTAAAAAAATACATATATGATACACACTTACGTGTGTGTGTATATATATATATTTATAAATGATTAGTTTATATATACATAAATATATATACAACTAATCTTGAAACGGTACATAAAAAAACATTGATACTAAAATATTTCTTTCTGATATTTAAATCAAAATGATCATT
Organism: Carya cathayensis; assembly: GCA_011037825.1. Taxonomy (NCBI): domain Eukaryota; kingdom Viridiplantae; phylum Streptophyta; class Magnoliopsida; order Fagales; family Juglandaceae; genus Carya; species Carya cathayensis. The sequence continues at coordinate 1,830,141 of QGSO01000158.1, read as the reverse complement.
TGAAATTTAAAACATTGAATCTAGCCAAGCCTCGAGTAGTGCCTCTTTCAAAGATCTCTAGCAACAACTCTGGTAGCTTAAAGTGTAGCCTAGGGTTCTTATGGAGAGCTTGTCTTGAGGCTCTTCCCACTCAATCAAACATTTTCAAGAAGAGAGTTGTGGATCAATCTCTCTGTCCTATTTGCTATAGGGAGGAAGAAGACTCAGCTTGTGTTGTATGGAGATGTGAGTCTGCAATGGATGTGTGGAGTCAGTGCTCTAAAAGGATATAGAAATGTTATCCCCCACATATGCCTATGCTGCAGTTGTTTGAAGTCTTACTTAGGTCCATGGACAACCAAATAATTCAAGAGTTTATTATAGTGGCCAGGTAAATATGGTGGAGAAGGAACAACTTCATTTTCAAGGGAGAGTTTGCTCATCCTAATGCTCTTATTAAGGAGGCAAGGGGCACTCTCGATCTGTTGAATGAGGATGACACTAGCAGGGTTATCCGAGCAAGTAAGCTGGTTTGTGTTTCTCTAGAGGTTTGGCAGGCACCTCCCTTGAACTAGCTTAAGATGAATTGGGATAGTGCAGTGGATAAGGCTCAAGGTGTTATTGGAGTGGGAGTGACAGTAAGGGATAGTGTTGGTCGGTTCATTGCTACCTTGAGGATAAAGAAACATCTTTTCCCTGACCCCTTACTTGCAAAGGCTTTTGGAGCTCTAAGAGTTGTGCAATTTGGTCTGGACATTGGTCTAACACAAGTGATTCTCAAGGGAGACTCACTACAAGTTATCAATGCTATTAGAAGGGACACAAATGGTTGCAATAGTGTTAATATGTTTGCTTGTGAAGCAAAAAAGTTAATCAAGAACTTTGTTAAGCGGCAGCTTTCTCATATTAGGAAAAATAACAATTGTATGGCTCACTTGTTAGTAAATGATACTCTTTTCATTAATGATTTTATTATAACTTTGGAAGATATTCCTTCTTGTATTTCTTTTTTGAGTTAATAGAATTGGAAAACCGCCCCCAAAAAAAAAAAAAAAAAAGAGATCGTACAAGTTACTTTCTATATACGGATCCGGCCCATGATTATATATAGCCCGCATACAAAAGAACGCCATTTCTGCGGTGCGGTGCGGTGCGGCCGAACCCTTAATTCCAAATCGGTGCCTGAACCCATAACGAGTTTGTCCTCGGGCGCCAAAAGAAACAAAAGCAAATTTGGTTTCAAATCCCTCTCGCTTGCTCGCTGGCTTTGAAGACGAAGAGCTCAAGCATTCATACATGGCGGCCTCATCGCCAGCCATAACCCATAACACTCCCACCACCACCGCGGCTAACAGCTCGGCGCACCGTACGGACACGCCGCCTAAGACCCTTCGCGGGCTCAACAAGCCCAAGTGTCAGATATGTGGCAATGTTGCTCGCTCCAGGTATTCTCTGACTTTTATTTGTAATGTATAGGTTTCGAAACCCTACAATTCTGTCATAAGCCTGTGCTTGTGTTGGTGTATTATTTACTTTTGGGGTTTTGGGTAGGTTTTGATTAACTTATGGATACAGTTTTTTCCTCGCTTGAAGCTTTAATTATTTCTTTTTTATTTGGAAAGCACGAAAATTAAGTGAAAAAGCGCGAAGAGTCGTGGGTTTGGGTATTGACTAGTGGTGTGCAGTAAAGCACAAAGAAGGTCTATAGAAAATGTGTATTGAGAGGAAGGCCTTTCTTAGGCACATGAATTGGAGATTAGGCTCTATAACACTGTTAGAAGACGGGATCATTGGTAAAGTGCGCTGCTTTTGCCTCGACCCTCTGGAACTCTTTAAGAGACAGAACATGTCATATGGGCTAGTGATAGTGTGAAGAGCAACACTCACCCTTTAAACCCGTCTTTTTATGGTGGGTATATTTTGGAAGATTTTACATACCCGAGTTATCAAATGGTGCTCCTAGGTCTTTTTTTGGGAATGGAAGTTTTACAGAAGGTTTTTATTTTATTTTATTATATATATATATATTTTTATTAGAAGATTTTTGTTATATTTTATGCATTGAAATAACCCCTAGGGGTTGGCTCCAGTGGTCAAGGACTTGGACTTGGTGGTATGCTCTCTCCAGGTCTAAGGTTTGAATCCTCTTTGGTGCAAACAATTTTTAGGGGCTATTGGACTGGGGGATTTTTTCCTTGAATTACACGAAGTGCACTTGCGGGAAACTTCTTGTTCAGGGCCTGTGATCCTCCGGGATTAGTAGTAGGGATGTTGTTCTCATACACTCGGTGCCAATAAGAAAAAAAATACTTTATACATTGAAATTATACCCTTTCCTAAGCAAAACTGACAATGCAGGTGTCCATTCAAGTCATGCAAGAGTTGCTGTTCGAGAGATCAAAACCCTTGTCCCATTCATGGTATGCTAACTTAACGCATACATGTAATGTTGAAGATTGATATATTTTGTCCCGAGGTCATTGCTTGATGGCTGCATTGTTGAATTATATCTATTTTCACCATAAAATAGTAGGAAATCATATCCAACATGCTCACCATTGATGTTATTTTAGATATGTTGTGTTTACAGTCTCCGGGGTGGGTTCCTCGTCATATATATATATAATAAGAAACCAGTACTCAACATGCTCACCATTGATGTCATTTAGGTGCCCATTCTGAACCTATTTTAAAAAAAAAAAGATCTCTGACTGTATTAGAGCCCAGGCATGGCTTCCAAAGGGGTGCCCTGTCCTAAGGGAATTGTGCAATCCTTGGTTTTACATAAATCAGTCATCTTGTTGTTGTACATAGGTTAGCATTTATAAACTTTGTCCGTGTGCATGTAGTATTATTTTCTTACATTTTGAAGTTATCTCCCCCCATATGATTCACAGTTTAATTTCATCGAATAACAAATGTCAATTTATTTGTTAAAAGGCTTTTGCCTATAAATGTTCATTTCTATAATGAGAGATTTTTCGAACTACTAGGAAGATACCTAAACATTCAAATATTACATCTTGTATACATGTTGTAGAAGATACATGTTGGCTGACCAAGAACATAGGGGTTTTTGCCACTACAATAGGCTGTTAGAAGAAGTTGAACATGCTTGGGGATCTTTACTTTGACTTTTGGAATCTTCACCTTAAGCATTGTGATTCATTAAGTAGTTGAGGACCACATGAGATGATGGTGACAATAGTAAGTTTGAATGTAACATTGTTGGTTAAGCTCATTGATTTAAGGTTTTGGTTTAGAGAAGTGCTAAAGACACAAAGATTTCACAAAAGTAGACCCACAAAGTGATGTGGCTTGATGTGGTATGTTTGATTGTAAAGTTACTTTTATCCTATGGCTACTTTAAGTGGTATCTCCACGTGTTGTATTAAATGGTATGAAAGCCAATGTTTTAAGGGCACAAGTGTTTGATGCAGTTGTGTTATCAATGGCTTTCACAGAATAGTGATGCTAACTACTCCCCGTTAACTCCATCAATGGTTGGGTAAACGCTTGAATGGTGGTGAGTGGAAGTGTTTATGCATGTGTGCTGGTGGTTTCCAAAGTAGCACAAAGTAATTCCTATGGTATTTTTTATGACATGGAACCTCACTAAGCTAGGGTCCTTCAAATCCACCCTTGGGAGTAAACCTCGCAATACACGTTTTTTTTGGATAAGTTTCCTCACATACACAACCCCACCTACCAGAATTGTGTATTAGGTGATTCAGAGGAACCCTTAGTGCGGAGTCAAACCTAGGATGTCGGAGTCACTCAACCAAACCTGCCCTTTGACTACTAGGCTGCACCTTGATTGGTAAGGTACTATGGTAAGTCCATATATGATTGAGCAGAAAGCTTACAAAGAGTAGTATTTTGGAGTGTGGGCCATGTCATCCAAACCAATAAACAAGAATAGTTGAAAATGGATTCCTTTTTTGTCTTTTGGTACAAATAGCAGATGAAAGAGCCCTTTCGCACTTTTTTCCTGCTATGAAAAATTAGGAATGAATTATTCTATTTGAGGAAAACTAGGTATGTCCCATTGTCTTAGTGGCTTTAAAGAGTTGATTATTTTTATTTTGGTATGCTCATGAAGTTTCCATATGTCTCTTTGGGTCTTGCCTTTCTCATCATTTATCTTGTAGTTGTAAAGACACTGGTTAGTGAGACTAGAAATAAAAAGCTCTCTACAGTCCGCTAAATGAATAAACATCGAAGTTTTCATTTTGGCAAAGAATACCTGAAGCAAGTATGACAAATTAGTTAGTATAAATTCGGCAATTCAATAATGTCAAGTCTGCAAAATGAATAAATATTGAAGTTTTCATTTTGGCGAAGAATACCTCAAGCAAGTATGACAAATTAGTGAATATAAGTTTGGCGATGCAATAATGTCAAGTCTTTTCTGATTTTCGCAATATCCTGAAGAGGTTATTGAGTAGTTTGGCTTTCCTAATGCAAACAATTTTTGATAAAACCTAGTGGGTTTTATCATTTCAATGTTTCAATTCTTTTATCCAAATGAAGTGTATGTACTGTAAAGGAGTATTCAAAGGCATTTCTACTCCTGCTTTGAGGCTGAAAAGGAGATTTATGGCTTTTTTTTAGGTTTGCCCTTTTTTTTCGTGAGCATGACCTTATTCCTCTTTTCCTTTTTTATTTTTATTTTTATTTTTTATTTTTTATAAATGCAGTTTTGAAAGCACATGCAACTGTCCCAGACAAGACACCGAGTTCTAGCACTCCTATGTTTGACCAGCAGGCAACTGAGGCATCTCCCTCAGGGTAAGTAATGAGCATCAATAAACCAGATGTGCATCTGATTCAATCGCAAATCATTTCACCTATGTTTCTAGTGTTTAGGACAACAGCAACCTGGAAAATAATCTTTCTTAAAGAATTGCATTGCATTTTTTCATGTGAGGCATTTTTTTCATGTAGGACAACAGCAACCTGGAAAATAATCTTTCTTAAAGAAAATTGCATTGCATTTTTTCTGAGTGCCTTTGTATTATCACCAAATTATAAATATTTTCCACATGAAATTAATCACAATATTGCAAAGAAATAGCCTACTTGTTTCCCAGGCAAAGATGGGAAACATGCTCAATATCATTTGATTGAATGGTTGACCAAGCTACTTGTTTGTATAAAAAAAAACCGCCTCTTTAATGATTTCTGTATGGGATGTGATTAGGTTAAGAACTCTGTTTGCTCTCTTCTGTTTTAATTAGTCAATTAAATTCGCATTTCCATATGCGAAGTTTGTTTTTGCTTTTATTTTAATGCTTTCTTTTCTGAGGCTCCCATATATATATTTAGTAGTTTCTTTTCAGCTACATCTTTGACATGTTTCTTGTTACAAATCACTTCAGTTGAATAGTCAGTCTTTCGAGTTTTTGGCTTTGAACATTTTGTTTTGTTTTTGGGCTTTATTTCAGGTCTTCACTTAGAGTTGCATCACTTCGGCAACTTTACAACAATTTTGCCCAGTTTAATAATGTGCAAATTCCACTACGATCAAGAAAGCCATTGACTAGAAAGGTGCAAGGAATGCATCAATATATTTTGTAAATGTTTGAGATATTGTTGCTCTAAATTTACTTGTCCTGATATTGGAAATGATCTCAGGATGCTGCAGCGATTAATGAATGGAGATTTTCCAAGTTGAAGGAATACAAGGACAGAAACATCGAAGTGGAGGATGAAGCTTTTGACCGATACATGCAGAATATTAGTTTACTTGAAGAAGTATTTTTGGTGAAATCTATTGTTGAGGGGTCCATTGAGGACGAGTCCTCTGTTTCAAATCCCAACGCTACTGCCTTGGAGGCCAACACTGAGATGTTGGTCTCAGGACTGAAGTTGCGGCTAAGATCAAACTCAAAAAGAGCTGATAACTTCAAACAGAGGATACAACAAATTGTTGATCAGGGATTAAAGAAGCTTCAGAAGCCTGATTTGAATGATGGCATTAATGAACCAAGTGACCAAGATGAACCTAAGGAAGGACCTAAAAAGGCCAAAATTGGGAAGACGGAGAAGGCTTCAGCCATGAGTGATCTGATTGATAAGTTGAACAAAGCTCGGAATGGGGAGGATCTTAAGTCTTGCTTGGAGATGAAATTACAGCTCTTTAATCAGGACACAATCTCTAGTAAAAAAGAAATCAAAGATGCAGCCCCGAAGGACCAGATTCCTAAACTTGATTCAGAACCCAGAAAAGAGTTGCCTTATTCTTTGAAAAAATTGATTAGCACCACAGAAATTGATGAAGAAACTCTCAACAGGATTGATGCACATTTCTCTTCCCTTGAGCAGATACATCTTCTATGATTTTTGGATGGAATTTTCAATTGGGGATAGACCTAAAGTTAGCTTGTCTATAGGATTAAATGTCTTAAGGTGATTATGAAATACTGTACTCTGTTGTAACATTAGTGATTTTTGTTTCCAAATACTCCTCAATTGTCCATTGATGCAAATTTCTTTTAATGTTCAAATGCCAATTTCTTTTGATTTGCATTGTTGCTCAAGGATAACGCGCACAAATCGAGAAATGAGTTCTGATTTGAATTTTAGTTCCACATCTATAGCGGATGCTTATTCATTGTGGAGCCATCAACTGCTCATGATATTGATTTATGGCTAGAGGATCAAATGGCTAGAACCTCAACCTCACCTTGGAAAGTAGGTCAGGTACCACCATTGGACCTAACGGTTTTCTTTGGGTTGGGCCAATTTAACCAGTTGTGAATATCTTGCAACTTAGCAATTGCTTACTGCAGAGTTGTCAAAAGGCCCAATCAGAGAGATGGATTAAATTTATATAATTTGAAAATCCATTGGAGCAGGATGTGGATACAGACTACAGAGTTAGGGCTTGGGTTTGAATGTGAAAGCAAATCCTAGATCTCCAGTACTCTAGTCTAAACCGTTTATTATCCTAACATGACAACCAATTGTGCAGGCTGGATACTACTGATATTTTCTCACCAGATTCCATTGCGCTCTTTCTCTCTCTCTCATTTCCCATTTTTGTGCTGAAATTTCCATTAGACCCTCTCATTTTTGACTTTTTCCAAATTTGACTTTGGAGGCTACACATTAGGGCCGGGTAAACCATCTTCTATCTTGAGGAAAAAGAAAATTAAAAAATATAAATAAAAAGAAAAAGAAAAAGAAAAACTATTGGCAGCCTAGCTATTTGGTTAAGAAAGTGGGTCAGTAGCTGAAAGAGACTTCAAAACAGGTCATATATACAGAATATAGCCAAGCATACATACGAATAATACTCATATATGTCGAATTGTCAACCTTGCAAGAAACCTCAATTTGGAATATGTAGTTTTCAAGTGATATCATGTCCCTCCTGATCATCTATCTATCGGAAAGCTTAGCTAGCTAGCTCCTCCATTAAACATTGCTTTTTTAATTGGTCATAATGTACGGTTTGTTTGTTTGGATGCCGATGGCAATGGAAATGGCACTCGACGATTCTCTTTTTTCATAGAGTCAGAAATCCACCTCTTAATTGGAATAAAACAATAGAAAAGAAAAGGATCACCATCTATAATGCATGGGTAAAGATTCTGACATGATGTTATACCATTTTCTTTCATGTTCTTAATACTGTACGTCCCTCTACATATCATGTACTGGTTCTTTCAACTGGGAAAAGGAAAAAGACAAAAAAAAAAAGTAATTCTCATCTCAAAGGGACATCCAAAGATTTCTTGATACATTATTTGTCTTTGAATCGAAGTCATAATATAGATTATAGTTCAGATATTGCTGGTGCCTAAAAAAATAAAAAGGAATCCTAAATGGGTTCTAACCTAAAAGCATGTACCCATTATGACAAAGAAATCCCATCCGAGTTTCTTCGCCAACTCCAGTTTTTTTTTTTTTTTTTCCAAACAAAATTTTGAACCATCAAGCTGCTTTGTGGGTTTCTTAATGGGATGTGCTTTTCCTTGCTTTATTCTCCTACATTCCTCTCCACGCACAACAACTTTCTTGGTGGATATATATCAATCTTTCTACACACCATTTTCCCTTGAAACAAGGCCATCAATACTTTCGACTTCAGTGGCTCTACTCATCTCAACATCAACTTTTTGCAGGGACTTTTTCAAATTAATCAATCCCATTATCATGGCGAGTGCTCTCAACCTCTTAATCTTAATTAATCATGATCCTTTCTAATTAATTTTTATTCTCCCACCAAAATCAGAGAACAAATATATAAATATTACTCAAAATCATAATGCAAGGGGCACAAACGACATCGAAGATAATTAAAAAGGACAATATTCTAATTTTTTTCCTTGATTCATGCTAAATTTCCCCCTCACAATTAATACCCTAAATAATTTTCAACGCGGTATCAGTACTACTCCTAATTGGCATATAATATTCCCTTCTACAAGCAAAATCAATTCCAAATTCTAGTTACTCTCCAGGGACCTCCAATATTGATCATTCTCACATGCCATGATCCGATCCATTTGGAACCTTTCTTCATTTGTTTAACTTAGCCCACGATCACGAACTATAATTATGTTGGCAACAAGGATTAAAGAAAAGCTAAGAATATCACATGGCAATGGTGTTGCCAAAGCCACATTAGTTAAAAAAAGCAAGAAAGATGCAATATATGCCCCTAATGGCTATCAAGAAAGCTCACATAGATTGACAAGGGAAGCATCATTTTATCCGATGTTTCGTTTTACATACAAACATATAAATATTCCTCTTTTTAAAAAAGTTTTCCCCCATGTGTATGTGCGGCCAAGAATCATGGCTTCTCTATAATTGTGTGTTGGTACTATTAGAGAGAGCTGCGATTTCTGCCATTCGGATGCCACTAGTTTATGGCCTATACTGTGCTCGAAAAAATAAAGAAAGAAAGAAAAAAGATTTCAGTAAGGTCATGTTTGCCTGTCAAGTCCCACGTACAGGCCAGGGCCATGTGGTTTTTTGCACACTATTCTAGAATCTCATAAACATTATCTCTCTCTCTCTCTCTCTCTGAGTCATGCATGCGGAACCAGCAGGCTGAAAAGCTTCTCTACATGGGTAGCTTTTGATGCTATTCATGAGCATACTTCGAGGTACTGGTCTCTAGTGCCAATTATGAATCGATCCATTGTAATATGGTAAGGGTTATAATAATTAGTTGGAGAGTTAAAATAATAATAAGTAGCTAATTCATTAGGGTATTTACTATTAATTTGGCATAAAAAAAGGTGGGGGGAATCGTGCCCATTAGTGTTCGAGTTGCCCCTAAATTTGGGCAGTCTTGAGTAAAGTGGGACACACTTCTTTTGGGATGTATGGATATTACCTCCAAGAGAACTGATTCTAATGATTAAGGTCATTACTTGCATATATATATATATATATATATTACAAAACAATGTATATATATGGCTGATCAATATTAGGGATTAGCTAGGCAAGCTCGATCGAGGAGATGAATAAAAGTACTACTGAAAGAAAGATTGGTATCTTTGATGGTCCCTACTGGCCGGAGACTTTAATCCCTCAACAGCTGCGATTGTGTCCCTCCTCAAAACCCATTAAGCCAAAAGATAATGCTCCTATTAGCTAGCGAATAGATTGGTGTGTGTGTGTGATGGCTTATCCCAGCTTATAAGTTAGGTTCAAGAAATTATGCATATCTGATTAATAATGCTTTGGCAACACGGCACTACATGAGATCATGATCATAGGGCGGGCTAGCTGTGGAATCAGGTCAAAAGAAAAGCAAGCAGCATGGTGGAAATTAATCCATCATGCATAATTATATTGTTCCATGCATAAAGTATTCCAACAGACAAATCCAAAAAAGAAGTGCCAAATTCCAACTTAATTCTCTCAAAATGTTAGTTACGTTTTTAACTTTAGTTATATAATATCATAGCTTAGCTAGTAGCTAGCTAGCTAGGTGCATGCAGGTTCAATTCCACCAGATCGATCATTACTGCGCGCATATATGCTACGATAATATACATAAATATAACGTCGTCATGAAACATGGTTGCAGGTTAATACCAATTTTTTTTGCTTATACATCCAATATCCTCCTAACTTTTCCCTCAAAAAGATTATCGTTTCATGTTGAATGTTTTCTTTTCTTAAATGAAAAAAAAAAAAAAAAAAAAAACAATAAGTGGGACAGTTAGTAGATAGAGATTTGAGATCAACTTTATCAAAATTGCTTTGAATTCTCCATAAGCAAGCAAGCTGCAAGTAGGCCCTTCCAGGGTTATCATGTAAGACAAAATATAATAGATCATTTCGCAACTCCTCTTGCTTCATTTTCTTAAATGGTGATCGATCGATGTATCCTGTCTTACCTAAATATATGTATATACATCCTTAGCCGCCGCTACAAGATCACCGCTTTTGTTTTGCTTTTTTTTTGGTTTTTTGGGTTTTTCTGGTGTCGTGTTTTGCTCACCTCTTACCTAAGATAAAGACACCCCCATTTATAATTAATCTTCCCAGAATTCATCCTAAATATATATATATATATAGTACTTTCTATTTTGATGTCTTGCAATCAAATGCAACTCAACTTGAGATCAAAGGTCCTTCAGAGAAAAGATCAAGAAGAAGTACTACTACTGATATGAAAGAGTTGACCGTTTCAAATAAATATCTGAAGTGGTTGGTGTGTCCATATTAATGTCGCACAAAAGAAAAACAAAAAAGTTTTTGGCCAACGTATAAAGACTGTCGGGAAAGTTTGAGATAATTGAGAATAGGCAGGCTGGGGGGTAGATCGAGATCAGAGCATCCTCTTTAGACCAGAATTAATATTGCAGCAAGTCATGAACATGATCGATCAGTACTACTTTCGGCATGTTTAAAACACAAAAAATTAGGTTAAAATTAACTTAATTGGGTACTGTCTTGTTCCCTATTATAAACTACTCATTGGCATGCACATATATANATCCATACATATACATATATATATATATATATATATATATATAGCCAGGTGCATGCACATGCATGCATCAAATTCCATGACATTTACAAATTCCTTTTTCTTACTAACTTTAATTATGTAATTAGGTCATGATTCACTTTAATTACACTAATTAGCTTCTAATTTGTTTTAAATATATCTTTATTTGGCCTGCAGTGGTCATTATGATTTAACAGGAATATATATATAATGGCATGCATATATATAGTGTTTAATGTTTATATATTTTTGTACTGCCTTTGATTTCATCGTTAATGGAATAATTATTATTATTTTTTTTTTTTAACAAAGCAAATTATTAGATTTATTAATTATTCAATTATATATGCCAAAATAGCAGGCGCGCCACTAGAATTAATTAGATACGTACCGTAAACAAGGATTTGATTATGACATAGTAGACTCCTGCATGATGCGCGCTGTGATATTTGGAGGGGCCTAGGGGTTTCATTTTCACATTGCTTGATGGACAATATGTTAATTAGTTACATATATATTAATTATTGGTTGGAAAAATAGCTAGATAAAACCAAAAACGAGCACAGGCCAGCCAATAAAAATGGGAAACGTCGACAATTGCAATATTGCTGTCTAAGGCAACATCATCTGTATTTTCTAGATCAAACGAAAGTGCTTGCTACTCTTGTCTGCATGTTACATGTCTCTTCTGTTTTTTTTTTTTTTTGTTTAATTAATTAATTGCGATCGACTTATATGCCAATGGAAATATCCTGCATATTAATCAACAGTGAGAGGTGCTGCTTATCGATCGAGAGTAGTACGTACTAGGGATAAGAATGAATTAGAAATGAATTATGCCTTGAATCATCTATAATACTGTCAATTCAATTATACCAACTTCGGAATTTACTAGAATTATTAGTTTTCTATTATCTATGAATTAAATAGAATTTACTAGGTTGATATTCGATGCAGTACAATGATTTCGAATGGTATAAACAAAGCTGGCTGTGTTAAAATTTTATAAATTAATTACTTCTACACCACCATTGGAAGATGAGGAGATCAATATATAGGCGCCTCAAGCTTCATAAATGGCTGTATTATGATTATGTATATCCACAATTTGAGGACTAGTGTTCATCGATCCACGTCGTCCCATGTCTTTGGCATCCCATTATTTCGAATAGAAAATTATTCTTATGAAGGGGGTTGGGAGGCACCAAAAAAAGTTATTATAATTCTCACCAGTTTTCTCTTTAATTAAATTAAGCATCTCATAATTTTAGTGTGGTTGACATAATCTAGGCACAAACAAGAAGCAAGCCAACATAATGTAGCCAATAACAAACAATTTAATAACATCAAGCTGCCTAGCTAGCCAGCTATCATCTTCATAACTAAAAGAACCGACCCTCATGCTATATAGCTTTGGTTGTTGAAATGATAGAGGTGGAAGGAAACAAGGTCTAATCCACCATGATGAGAGAGAGAGAGAGAGAGAGAGAGAGAGAGAGGAAAATGAAAATTAATAATCTTAATGAGAGAAAGAGAGATTAGGATCTGGACTTAAAATATAGAAAAACAACAAAATTGCAATTAAAGAGCAAACAAGTGGGCGGGAGAATAGATTAATAATGGATACATTATATGTACTAGATTCGTACTGGTGGTGCTTCGTATTTCATGTGTGCCCTCATTAAGACATATGTAGAGCACATGATATGGTTGAATTCAATTCCTACCCATTTTATAATTGCTGACAAAGCACATTAGAATGGGAAAGACTAGGGGCCCCTTATGGTAAAGATGACAACGTATACCCCATTGCTGAAGTAATGGGTCTGTCAGTAGTTTACTTGCCCAGAAGAGAGAGAGAAAGAGGAGGGAGAGTCTGTCAATGGATCGGGTACAAGAGTACCTTCATTGGTCCTAATAGTTTAGCCCAAATATAATGGCAGTGGGCCCATTGGTGTTTTGTCAAATGTCAGTTTCCGTTTTGGGTACTGCAGTCTGTCTTTAGACGGTGAAAAACAAAAGAATACATAGTAAAGTGCTAAAGCTAGCCAACTACCTTGCTTTTTTCTCTCTCTCTCTCTCAACTAATGAATAGCTTGCTTTCTAATTGAATCTCGTAGATGTTTAATTCTCCCAAGAACTTAAAATCAAAATTTGCTACCACCACAAAAGTTGGCCGGCCTCTTTTTTCATGAGCAAGTTTTCCAATAATATTGTAGATTAATCAAAAGCTATCTAGATGGGGCCTGGGGGTTAGATATATCATGATCGATCAGGATACCCTAGTCCTTGCAGTCTTTTAAACTTGATATTTAAATCAAAGAGTAGCAAATCCACCCACGTTTTATGGCACAGTTCAGAGAGAGAGAGAGACTGAGAGAGAGAGAGATCAGAGTTTCAAAGGATATTGCATCGTGCATGTGATGGCGCGCAGGTTGGGCAAAACTGGTGTGAAAAACCTAGAAGAAAGTTTGGCAACATGCGTGAGAACAACTTGGTTTAATTAATTAAAATCAAGAAGATTAAGATTGGAACCCAAAAAAAAAAAATAAAAACTATATATTCCAAGAAAACAAGGTCGTCGACGTCATCATCATGATCTCCATCTAATTTCAACATTATCTTTAATTTCTTTGATCGTTTCTTCTCATTTTCTTTATCCTTTTTACCGAGCTGGTAGGTGAACCAAGTTAATTAGTTAGAGACAGGAGAGATCGAGGTGATTTGAAATGGGGATATGTGCCAAATAAGTGAGAACATGATCATCGATGAATGATATATAGCATCAAACAGAGAGGTCAAGATCAGAGCAAGCAACGTGGAGGCAAAGGAAAGAAAACACCGCCACCATACATTTTAATAGGGGTTGGCTGGGGTGGTGTGGACTCTAATATCTTGGCGATTCTAATTTCTACTGCTTTCTGGGGGAGACTTTCTTTGCCATCTCTATCTCCTGTTTCTTAATAATAATAATGTTGGTTGAGGTTGTGGGTGGGTATATATATGGATGGATGGTCATGTGCATGCGAAGATGTGCAACAGTTGAGAATTGACCCAATCCACGCCTTCTCACATCATCTAGCTGTGGCCTGTATCTAATTCCAAGCCTAAAAATTTAATACATAAAAATAAAAAATAAAAAATAAAAGACAAAAAAACGAAAAGAAAAGAAAAAGGTAAAGCAGAAACATCTCCCTCTAAAAGTTAAGTACAATATGATATATGCTCGCTACATTCAAAATCTCAATGAATGATCTATCAGCTTTCAGTTGAAGTTTCTCTTTAATTTCTTGGAATAATAAAAAAAAAAAGTCGGAAGTTTCAAATCGTTTGCCATCAGAGTACGTACTGATATAGCAGTCATGATCTTTGAGTGCAAGATAGATATAATTAGGTATAAAAGTATAATGTTTCCAGTAGCTGTTTATAAGTACGTACATGATTAATATTGTTACTGTAGATCCACTACCGATCGACCGAACTCTATTTAATTAAAGTGTTTATAATTCTTAATATATATATAGGTAGGCTCACGTACGTATGCTTTCTGGTTACGATACTAATTGTCATAAACGTAGTTATATTTTATAAGAAAAGTGTTATAGCCACTCGCTTGTATAAATATAAAAGTAAATTTATAAATTGACGTGATTTTATATGATATGTTAAATCTATTCTATATTAAAAATAATTTTATAATTTAAAATACCATATCAGACCTCGTCAATAGGTGAGATGTCTTTAATTAACTAAATCATTTCTCTTTCTTCCAGTTCTATGCATGCTTAAGATTTCAAATGTAGATTTTTTTTTTATTTTGATATGTGTGTGTGTATATATATATTATCAGCTATATATTGATGGGTGACTAAATACAAAAACACTCGAAGGTTAGAATTTCTAATACTGCCATAATTATTCCCAGTATTCCTTTGATATTGTGGAGGAATTTCCAATACTCATTCCTTAGAGGCATTTTAATATTAGTCAAACTTGGATGATAATCATTGACAATGACATAGATATATTATATATATATATATATATATATCTATATATATATATCAGGCAAGAAGTACTCTCTATCTAATGCATTAGTTTGAAATTAACTTCTTAATTTTCTTATTATAAAACTTTATAATCGAAGTTGATTAGCTCGCTCCATCACTTTTTCTTGGCATGACAATCTTGAATGGAATTTAAAGGAAAATATAGTTTGATATATGACGAAAACAAATGTCCCACAAGGCATGGCTTCCATTAGTTTAGTGATTCAAGACATGGCCGGCCGGTGTACATGTTAATTATTTAAATCTCATCATTTCCGTGCCAAAAAATATGGGATTTTTTTTGTCCTTTCAGAAAATGACTTGAACCAAACATCACTTACCCCAATATATACGAAAATGACTTCCACAATTTGAACATAACCTCTTCAAATCAAGCCAAAACTCATGGGGGAAAAGCCTGTAACTTTAATAGAGCACCTCAACAAGAATCAATTCAACGGAAACAAACAAGAGAAATGAAAGCTATATTTATGCGCGTTTGCTTATTCCAACAAAAAGAAGAGGGATCGATTGTTTTCAATATGTAAATAGTTTCTTGTTACGTTTTTCAAACGCCAGCTTCGTAAAAGATGTGATTTTAAAAAAATTAAAAAGAAAAAAGAAAAACAAAAAGAAAAAGATGCCAACATTTTCCCGTAGCTAGGCCAGGTGCAGGAATTGAGTGATTATTATTGTTTGTTTGCAACCTTTGTTGGATTCTAACCTGAAAAGCTGAGGGAGGCCATATTTCTTGGTTCTTTGTTGTTGCATGTGTACATGTGTGTCTGACGCGTGAACGTTATTAATGCGTCTCGTTTTCCTAGAGACACAGAAAAGTATTAGGGCACAGAGAGAGAGAGAGAGAGAGAGAGAGGTACGGGAACAGTAAAGAGTTCTCCTTGCTATTCACATTTCACAAGTCCTATATATATATATATATATATACATGCATTCTGATCGATACTGGCAAAGCATATAAATATATATATATCGTTGTTACTGTTATGAGCAAGATTGCTGATCGATCGATGTTCCATAGCATTACTCCTGCTCCTCGGAAGAGGCAACCAGGAATCCTATATCGTCATGCTGCAGCACAGCACCACTTTTGTATGGTGATGCGCATTTCGAGAACAAAGTCTTGATGATAAAAATATATATGGACCTAAAAATTATATTTATCTTAACCCAGTGGCCTCATATATGATTCTATTTGACCTAAACAAAACAATATATGCTGATCTTTTTCCCTTTATGGGCACCGTGAGTAATGTTTATCGATAGATCGTTTAAAATAAGAAGAACGATCGAGATTCATGATACTGATCCAGCGCCTCCAACGTCAGAACTGCGCGCAGGAGTACTACGAATTTCATCTTGATCTTAACTTTAACCTAATGTGATATTTCCCACGAAAACCCTAATTAATTTTAGTTTTAGATCAAGTTGTATAGCCAGAGAATGGTTTTATTTGATGCTAATTAAACTTTACTACTATGGACAACTACTTGCAAAAGCCATGCTGCATGCATATATAATCATCGAGTCTTGCTTTGCCAATAATAATATCGCCAGCAGAGAATTAAATCCAATAATTAATATATATTTTAATCAGAAAACGCAAGTCTGTAAGCTGCCATGAGCGAGCTGGTCCACCCCGGCAGGCTAGTTGTTTTTCAAAAGGTTAGGTCTGCTTGATTTCTAGATATGAGCTTAGATTTAAGTGAAATGTGGTGGAACGTCGACAAATCAGAAGAAGGGCGGCCTAAAATTAAAAGCCGAACGTCACCGTACGTTTTGCCATTAATTGACAAAGTTTTAAAAGGGATATTATATATTGCATTATTATTTCTTTTTCTTCTATTGCTTATTCCTTTCGTTTTCAAACTCATGTACTTACCAGCTTTTAAGCTAGCTAGCTAGCTAGCTAGCTTATCGTGAAAAACCAATGACAATGAAAGAAAAAGAAAAACCCCGGAACACACGTACTACTTCATAGATCGAATCGACATGAGGTTAAGTTGGTTTGTCTTAAAAGAGGTACTATTGTTTCATTTATAAAAGTTGTAATAAAAACAGATCGATATATCTTGAATTTTAAAACAAGACTTGTTGGATCGATGATGATCACTTTGGTTGATTGATTGATCTAGCTATGTTTTCTTTAAATATTAGTCTAATTTATATGGCTACGGGTCCGACTTTCCCATGGGAATTTAGGTAGCTTTTCTTTTTCAATTTATTTTTCCAATTAATCCAAAAAAAAAAAAAAAGAACTTCCTCTAAGAGGTGGTTCCGGATTAATATGTTTCATCCCATTCCATTCCATTCCATTTCATCTCGTATCATTTCTTTTCTAAATATTATTTAAACATAAATACTTTTCAATTTTAAATATTCAAATTATCTTTCTAATCATTACCTAATCATTACAATTTTTCACAATATTTCAAATTAAATATTAAAAAAAATTCAAATTTTTCAAATTCCATAACAAAAATAATATTAAAAATAATATTTTAAAAATATTTTAACTTTATACTATTTTTTTATTCAATTTAATTTTCTCTCTCATTTCCCAAAATTTAATAAAATATCATAACTCAAAGTATTTTACTACTATTCACAAATTTCTTATCTCATCTTATTCCCCAAACATCTCCTTAATCTGATATGATGATGTAATAACATGATTTCTCAATTCCAAATTCGGTCCTCATTACACGTTTGAAAAGTTATGGTATGAAAAAGACAATGCCTGATCTCTCCCACCCCCCAACTCCCAAGGAAGTAATGGTAAAGAGATAAAGAGGGGGAAGCTAATTTGAAATAATTATATTCCACTGGCACCTTTGAAAGGAGAAGAGAAGCTAATTCTCTGGTTTGCATCCAAAGTCAATATAATGCCAATGAACAGTATACATATATAGTCATTCCAAAGAATGCCAACCCATATTGGCAGCTTCAATGCTTTGATTCCTCCCCATCAATCCCTTCCTTATATATCGCCTATCTGGTCCCCATGGTGGAGAAACTTTCAGAGAGAGAGAGAGAGAGAGAGAGAGAATCTGGGTTATAATTAGTGGCATATTTTGCTTCTAAGTGTGGACAAAGGCTTGGGGGGGTGTCATGGCCGGTCGTGCCTCATGCTTGCTAGTGGTTAGAATGAAAAGGTTGCTACAACCCCATGAGCTCATATATATAATGATGGTTGGCTTTGCATCATAGTCGTGGGTATAGCTCATCATTTATCCAATTTCTATTAATATTGTAGCTCCAAATCGCTTTCTCTATACTTGTTGCTCATGAATATTATTGTGTATTATTGACCCTATATTATTCTCATGACATAATGTGGTTTGTTCACCTAAAAGAGGGGAAAAAACTTAAATTTTATAACTTCTATCATTGCTATATTATATCTTTAATAAATTGTATTGAAACTATTCATTTTAGTCTTAATTTTATTTATTTATCTTTAATAGTTAATATGATAAGATTGCATTTCGTTTATTTGCAATAATATATTCATATACCTAGCTATTCCTTACAATAATAGCTGTCCATATATGCTTATTATTACTTCCACCCTTATAATTACCACTTCATTATCTCATGATGCCTTTTGTACTTCATGATCGATCTCTTCAGCTACTATTTTACTTATTATTATTACTATTCAATAGAGATCGATCACATCTTGGTTAGGAAAAAAATTTCCATTTTACATACTAATTATTATTTACATCATCAGTTATATAAAAATAAAATACAGAAAGATCAGGTGATTAATTTAATTAAGGAAACTCTAAAACCTATATATATATATATATATGTATTGTTATCATTGCAAAAATAATAAACATTAATTGCTTGCAAAATTTCAAGCTAGGTCTGATGTCTAGTTTGGCCAACATGGCCAGAAAAATACAAAAAAAAACAAAGACGTACGCTCTCTTTCAAACGCTAGCTAGCTGCTATGTGTACGATTTTCAAAGACATCCACATTGATTCATCAACATGTAAGGTGTCCCAAACCAGTCACATGAACTAGTCACTTCTCGCGTCATTATTGCATGAGCTGCGACCCAGCACGCAACGAGTACGTCTCTTTAATTGTCCATCATGGTATGCACGCTAGCTAGCTACTTGCTTCCTTCATTTAACCGCACCCAATAATTCTGGGAATTTGAACCTGATTCATTTAACATGCACGACTACTTTGTCTATATTATTTTCCCAATTTTGGGCTGAGAGACAAAAATTTAAAAGGACAGATTCAACCTCTATATATATATATATATATGAAGGACCAATTCGATGGTTTCTGGAGAACGCCGTGTCCATTCTATGGTTTTTTTTTTTTTTTTTTTATTTGACTCTTCCGGCCAAACATCTATATATTGATTTCATACTAATTTATCATGTGTACGTGAAAGGAATAATTTTGAATAGTTTCCATAATTTTGAATATATTTAGGGTCATTTTGACTTAATTAAATTTTATATAAATTTAAACTTAATCATGCGGCCAGCTAGTTGACATCATCCATCATATATACGTGTATATATATTAAATGATAATTTATTTATGATATGTCTCCATCTTGTCATCTGTAATTTTTACTATAAATACGTCACGTTGACGTTAATTCTAAGTCTTGCTTTAGAAAAAAGAAAGAAAGAATGTTTCTATGTCAAAAGGTTATAAGATGGCTAGCTAACCAGGCCGGTGTTTGAAGTATTCTAAGTCTTTTACGCACTGAAAGTACATGATGCAATAGTTCCTTACAATCCATAATTTTGATTTAAATTAATAATCCATAATTTAATTAACATACCATATTTTATTTGTTGGACAAGTTATATTATTATTATTGATTCATAATTTTATTGTATTTTTATATTAAAAAAATGGACAAATACTGATAATAATTCAATAAGAAGATATAATTTGAAGATCATGTAAAGGCCAGTATTTAATTATTTATTACTCCATATATTAAGGGTGGCATAATTACAGTCATCAAGAATTCTTATTGAGAGATTATTTTGATAAGGCAAATTGTTCTTTTTTTATATAAAAATTATTTACTTAATCGTTAAGTAAAAAAACCAAAAAATTAAAAAAAAAACTATATTAAACACATGCAAAATAATTAATGATTTGATTAGCCTCATAATTAATTATTTGTGATAGATAATAAATCATTCATGTAAGAATAATTTATAGCAGAAAATGATACTCCAATTAATTCCCATCTTTTATTTAAAAAAAATAAAAAAATAATTCCCATCTTTCACAAAAGGACGAGATCAAAGTCGATCCAGATCGATCATCATGTGACATCTCAAAGTAACTGTTACCACATGCACAGCATTCACAAGTAATTGGGCACCCCCACAAATGCAATTAAATATTACTTT
Organism: Carya cathayensis; assembly: GCA_011037825.1. Classification (NCBI taxonomy): domain Eukaryota; kingdom Viridiplantae; phylum Streptophyta; class Magnoliopsida; order Fagales; family Juglandaceae; genus Carya; species Carya cathayensis. Next base: position 1,809,696 of record QGSO01000158.1, on the reverse strand, counting down.
CTCAATCCACTTATTTAAAAAAAAAAAAAAAAGCTTGTATCCCTCAAAGTTGGTCCCGAGATAGGACCCTTAGTTAGTAGTGTGTGTCAGATTAGGCAGCAAAAAAACTCTCTCTCTCTCTCTCTCTCTCTCTCTCTCTATATATATATATATCTATATGTATATATATTGGAAGGTAATTTACATTTAAATGGCCATGGAAATTGGTGACCTGTTCCGAGAGTTATGCTTTGATGTGATCGATGTGCAGTACGTTCGCAGAGTTAGTAGCATTTCCATTATTTTGGTACCTCTGCTGAGATCGTTTGATTAGGGGGACCGCTTAATATTTCTTTGTTTCTTTCTTTCTTTACAGTATTTATTACTTTTGTTCTTAACCAAAATTGCTCCACGTTCATCATGCTCATGAGCAACACCTACTGTTTTCTTCCTCTTCACAATGCAGCAAAATGATAAAATTTTGGAGGTTTTTGCTTGAATTGCAATATTGGAGGAGGCCAGAGATCTGCACCATTTAATTATTTTTTGGGCCCGATTCTAGATTATTATAATATTAGAATTTGGATGATCTAAGTTTTAAAGTAACAATTTTGTTTTAAACTTAAGAGAAATGTCTAATATTACGCATTATTTGGTGTTAATATATATACTCTAATATTACTATTTTAGAATAATGCTATCTATAGTCATAAAGTGTAAAAGTATCGTGCAGTCGTTTTGAAAATGAGTGAGATCTATTTTTAAAAAATTAATTTCTTTTTATATAGTTTTGATATTTATTTATTTTTTTAAAGTGATTTCATGACGCTTGAGCATTCACGATTGCGATTATCATTTCTATTTTATATTAATTTGAAAAACATACGAAAAACAATGCATGCTTCAAAGAAGACGAGTCGGGTTATGTAGTTAAATTCAGTGGTTTGGAATTTAGCCATGATGCAAATTAAGAGAGACCAGCCCCACATTCCAATAACAATATTGTTGCTTCTTCTTTACCCTTTAGTTGTGAGGAACCTCGATCTGCTTCTTCTTGTGATCAGTGCGGCCTGGAGACTGCATATGCATTTATCATTATCAGAATTAACTGAGGCCAAAGTGAAAGTACCATCCGATAGGCTCATAAATTATAGCACCACCCACCCTCATATATTTTGCTCCCACACCGACAGTTATCATAAATAAAACTCTACCTCCACTCATACATGGACCATTATTCTTATAAATTTCTTCCATTTTTAAAATTTTTAAAAAAAATTATTTATTTTCATCAATATCTTGTACATATATGACACTTTCGAGGTACTGGATCGATGATCAGTGATAAGTCCTTGTTGACTTGATGTCGTGCACTTGGGTTCAACCATTCATATATAACTCTCTATGATTTATTTATTTATTTTCTCGTGGCCTTAATTGTTTGTTTGTTTTTGGATTTTTCTTCAAGTACGTACTATCAAAATAATTTATGGAAGATTTTATTATATAAAAACTCGTCTACAAATTCAAGGGATTGCATGCAGTAGTACTGCTTAACATGTGCGAGTAAATGTCAAAAAGCTATAGGCAGATGATGATTACTTTTCACTTATTTTTTTTTATTTTATATTATTATTTAATATTTTTTTTATTTTTTTCTATTATTTCCAAAATATCTGAGATCAGTACCTAAATGCAACTTTAAAATTATACATTATTGAGCGCTAAATATGACATACATGATGTTTCAAAGTAATATGAACTAATTTTAGAGACCACTTCTTCTTCAACTAATTAATTTGTAAGGCATACTATATATAATTCTATATATATATATATAGTAGTACGTAACACTAGGCCGTTTATTCCGACATCTATAAACACTAATATATATAATTATAATCAATTTGTAGGAATATTTAATAAAACAAAATAAATAAAGGCAGACACTACCATATATGTATATGCATTGGTTGGGGTTTCAAGTCAGTTGAAATATTCCATAATTAACTAATTAATATTGTTGCTTGCGGTGGATTAGGTACTGCATATATATATGGCCTTTAAGGTTGTACTCAGCTGCAGCTGGCCGGATTCCCCTTGTGCGTTATGTTTTCACCATCCTCGCTCTCTCTCTCTCTCTCACACACACACACACACACACACACAAATTATATATATTAATCACCCATGCATTTTCCTGCATGCACCTCCAATATCCCTTCTTAATTAGCACCCAAACAATGCATTTATTATTTATAATGTTACTGGTTTTCATTGGTTTTATATTTAACAATGACTGATGCCCTAGCTAGCTCCTTTCCCTTTGATAAGAAAAAAAAATATTAGAACTAAAAAAAAAAAGAAAGCATTATGGAAGGTGTGCTCATAAGCCACAATATGCGCGCAAATGGAAAATTTTAGGTATTAGTTGATCAAATTAGAGATAGTTGATTCTATTTAGGTACTACTACTTCATATATATATATATATATATATTTATATGTATATAATATAATAAGTTGCTCGCCATATGTAATGGACTATATATATATGTATGTATAAGTTTAGTATAAAATAATAATGTAGTACTACCAAATTAAAATGAAGATGCCATCATCATGATCTCCGTTACATTACATTAATATTGTTTGTCAATTAGCTCCAATATGGAAGATAAGATATATAATTATATATCATTATAACGTAGATGATACCGCTCTAAATCAGTACTAGCAGTCTAGCACTAATGTACGTACGTACGTAATAATTTTGCTTAGGAAAAGCTAGCTAGCTAGGGATATTGCAATAAAACGTACAAAATCTTCTAAAATATATGCAGTATAATGATCATCTGATCGATCACTCTATATGTAAGTTCAAAAATATTAGAGGTTATTTATATAATTAATTCAGAATTAGAAATAATTTTTAATTATATTCTTGCATGCGGATCGAATATATGATAAACCTTCAAAAATAAGGAACATTGCTCGATCGTGCATGCTTTAAGATTTTAATCTTTAATTAATATCATGCTACACTTAATGGTTTTGATTATTAGGGATGGTTAGGCCGGGGTAGTGCTTTTGGTCTGGAAAAAAGGGGAATAAAAAAACAAGCTACGAGCTGTACGTACGTGTTGGTAGTCTGGGTAATAAGCTCATCATGTAGAGGTGTGGTGTTGTTGGTGGAGGAACTCATGAATCAATGAAAATAGTGCAAATGTTAACAAAAACAAAAGTCCAAAAAACTCGACTGTAGAAAAGGTGAAAAATAAAGGAAAGTAGTGAAGTCATGAAGTGAAGGGGAAGGGGAAGGGGAAGGGGGGGAAAAACTAGAAAATGAAAAGGAGTTTTTGGGGAGTGTGTGGAGGATAATATATGTGGGAATGGTTGGAATATTAGGATTAAAGAAATCATGTCTCAAGTAAAGTTGGTGCGTCTCTTCTACCCAAGAAAATGCGCCTGATTTCATGACTCTTCTTGGAAAGATCGATCATGGCATGCATGCAGCTCATGATCATCATCATGTTATATATAATATTTACAGAGTACTCTAATTGCATAAAACAAAAGGAAAAACAAGTCTTATAATTAATACTATAAACAGCTAGCTTGTGTATATATATATAGGACCTTTACATCATTCACCACAAATATTATTCATGATTATAAAGAAATATTGCTGATCCTTTACTTAAAGATTATACAAGATGCTTATTTATGGTCCATTATTTGTTATAAATTAAGCTTTTTTTTTTTACTAAAATTAGTATTTTGTTGTTCCAAATAGTAATTTTTGTTCTCAATAATCGTGTTTTTTAGTTCTTTAATTAATTGGTCAGTTGCAGTATATCATGAACGAATTTCTAGTTCTTTTACAGCTTGATGTACATGCATGTTTGTATATTAATTTCAAGTACTATATATCTATTTATAAATATATAGCACGATTAACGATGGCTGCATGCAGGCCAGGTGGATCGTCCCTATATGCATAAAAATTAACATGTTTGCTTAGATAAGTTACGTAGTGATCTTTCAGATGTTAAATAATAAAACAAAGTATTCGTGCATGCATGGGAAATGTAAAACCATACATGAGCTCGAGTGACAAGAAAATTAAGCATAATATTATATATTTAATTAATTATGGACTTAATTATTAGTTTGCTCGTACATATATATATATATATATATATATATATATATATTTATATATATGTATATATAATATGATCTCTTTAGCAATAAAATTCACGGAATGATATTGGTGAAGTACTGGATCGATCGATCCTTCTACCAAACCCCAAGCACAAGTTCATTATTTCCTATGCATGCTAGGAGATCATAACACCATTAAATTATAGAAAAAATCTATTTATCATTCTAATTTTCAGCATCCTATTATCATCCTATGATATGTCAATAGATGATATATTTATAAATGAAATATAATAAATAATCTCTAATCATTTAATGTCATATCATAAGATGATAAGAGAATGATGAAAATTAAGATGATGAGTAATATTACTGAGTGTAGAAATATTCAAAAAGGTTTTGCAGAAAATTGGTGATCAGTATATGTATTATATATTTTTCCAAAATTTGTACGATTAAACTTGACCGACCGGCCTGGTTGACTTGACCCATCAATTCTCTAGCTAGCTACAACTTGATCTTGATCGATCTTTGACCCATAAATTGTGCGTGTGTGTGGGTGTCTAGTGTCATTGGTTGTATGAATATGTAATTAAGTGCGTAATAATCATACAACTCAATGGTTTAGAATAGAGTAATTTATACGTAGAAGTGTATAAATACTGTATAATTATTTTGAAAAATAGTAGAATTTATTATTAAAAAATTAATTTTTTTATATAGATCCTATGTTTTATTTACTTTTTTTTCAAGGAAATTATGTTGTAGTTGTAAAATTCACGGTTATAAATATCTTTTCTCATATATATATATATATATTAGACGGAAAATCGATTATATTTAGTTTTACTGAATGATCTACGTACGGGGTGTACGTATATAACATATTATTAATATAAATATATATACTGCATGCCAGTAATTTAAACTGAGTAAATTAATGCCAGAGAATACCAATTCAATCTGGATTTGAAAACATTATATTATTGGCCGGTTCTCGTAATTCCACGGCCATATAATTAATCGGTCAACATGAAATTGAGTCCTTAATTTTCTGTTGATATTTTTATAAACCTAAAGAAATATATGTAGAACGTCGATCGAGGGTTTGAATACATGATGATGCATATGCATGCTAGCTGCATCGATCTGCAGACTGTGCCTGGTAAAAAGAAAAGAAAGACAAGTACCAATTTGATTCTCTACATTATATATGTATTTGCAGGTACATGACAATAAACCCAAAAGACAGTCAAACAAAAAAGAGAGAGAACGAAAGGGAAAGGCTGTCTTTAGAGAGGGAGAAGAAAACAATGAGTTATGAGTTGTGTGTGTGTCGCATGTCTAGTTGTTAGGGCAGAGAGAGAGAGATCTAGATCATATTTGCCGTGCAGGGCTGTGTTACCATCACACACACACACACACACACACACACACACACACACACACACACACAGATGATAATATAGATAGATGAAGCCAAGCCTCAGTGGGACCAAAGCAAAGACAAAATGCGTGATGCCATTCCAAGCACTATCTTTCACATTTTATCTACTGATCACCATGTTCCTTTCTCTCCTTTTTTGGTACCGGCTTCCCTCTTTCTTTGTCACCTGATCCTCCATTAACTAAAGTTAAAAATCCTTCTCGGTTTCGGGGAAAATCACCATTACCGATCGAACTCCAACTTACTCTGATAATCTGCGATCGAGACTTAAACTTAGCCTTGTAGTAGTGTCCTAAGAACAAATGTTCAAGATTAATTTATGATTCATGTGATGATCACTTTTCTTTCATCTTATTTTCAATCATTTTGATGGTTAAAATTAGACGAATATTTCAATGTCTTAATGGTTAAAACTAGACGAGACTACGAAGTATATACCATGCATTTGCTAGTTTTCAGAATATTGGCGCTAGTAATGTTAGATACAGTGATGATCAGCTGTACAAGTGCCGTATACTCATTTTGAAAAAGACTGTGATCCATTATTAAAAAATTAAAAAAAATAATATTTATAGTCATAAAATGTGCAAGTGTTATACTCTAGAAAAAGTGAGTAAATATATATGAGATCCAAATGAAAAAAATTAATATTTTAGAGATATGATGTTTGCAATCGTGAGTGTGTAAACGCCGTGCAATCATTTTGAAAAAAGTAAATCAATACAGGACCCACATAAAAAAATTAATTTTTTAATAGTGGACCTCACTCTATTTTAAAAGAAATACGCAACGCTTGCACAACTCATGACTCTATCTAATATTACTCAAAACTTTATTTTTTTATGTGAGTTCCATATTTACTTAATTTTTTTTTAAATGAGTACTCTATAACTATAAATATTATTTCTCTAAACCATAAAATTTTTTCGATAAAAGAAAACTAAATTGAGTACTGTTGAATCAAGGATATTTGTGTACATATTCATGTAAAATTAAGTACTTATATATATATATATATATATATCAATATTAACAAGGAGTAAAAATAACAAATAATTAGCAAGCTAGAAATTCTAGAAGCATCATGACTTTTTCTTTTCTAATACATCATAAAGAAAATAAATTCTCAAAAAATTAGTAATACAAAGAAAGAGATCAGATGATGATCATGAAATTATGAAACAAAAATTAATTAATTAATTAACGAGTGATAAGAGAAATCATTTAATTTCTAATAAATCAAAATTATACGTATACCAACGTACGGGCCCCAACTATTTAAACAAAAAAATCTAAAAAAACCTTAACTGATTATTCTAGTTATCAGATAAAATATCAAATTAATAATCAATGGCAGTAAATTAGGAGCCCTAATTAAATCCCGTCCAGCCCTGCATTTACCAGCCATGCTGCATGTACGTCCCTTATATATATTTCCTAGACACATGTGGCTTTCTGATCATCATCACCATTAACCTAATAATTCAGCCATATGAAGTACGTACTGATCACCATCCATTAATTCATCTAAAGAGTAGATTATCCCTAATGATCACATATCATCATGTGTGTGCATGTCATCATGTATTAATTTATGTTTTATTTATTTATTTTATGGCCAGCTTTGCATGCAGTACTACTTAACTGATGATTTATATTTTGCTATATATAATTAATTTCTATATATTATTTAATTTCCACTACAACAGATTGCATTTTTCCCGGCGATGATAAATCGCTGGGAAAAGCATGAAAATCCCCGCCATACATATATCCCGGCGATTTCTATGTCGCCGCATGTTCGTCGGTACTATTCAGCCAGTTCCTATATACTACGGCGGAAACAAAAAATCGCCGCCAAAAATAGCGTCTATAGCAGCGATTTCGAAATCGCCGCGAACTAGTTTCAAAAACGGAATGTCACTTGGCAGCGACAATTTACTCGCTGCTACTTTCTATCCCAGCGATTTTTTAATCGCTGCTAAATATCTTTCATGTTTAAAATTTCTTTCCCAGCGATTAGAAAATCGCTGGTATATGATATTGCAGCGGTATTTTTAACGCTGGGTAAAGTTTTTCGAGCTCAAATTTCTTTCCCAGCGATTACAAAATCGCTGGTATATAATATGGCAGCGCTATTTTAACGCTGGGAAAGTCTTTTTCTTCTTCAAATTTCTTTCCCAGCGATTACAAAATCACTGGCATAGGATATGGCAGCGGTATTTTTAACGCTGGGAAAAGTTTTTCGAGCTCAAATTTCTTTCCCAGCGATTACAAAATCGCTGGTATATGATATGGCAGCGCTATTTTAACGCTGGGAAAGTCTTTTTCTTCTTGAAATTTCTTTCCCAGCGATTAGAAAATCGCTGGCATAGGATATGGCAGCGGTATTTTTAGCGCTGGGAAAAGTCCTTTTCTTTTGAAATTTCTTTCCCAGCGATTTTTTAATCGCTGGTAATTTTCTTTTTGGTTGTATAATAGTATTTGCCGCGCAATAAAAGACTTTTTGCGGCGACTTTTAATCGCCGCAAATAGTATTTTAAAAAATAAAAAAAAATTATTAGTTCAACCTATATGGCTGTTTTATAGTGTTAATTCTTATATTTTATTATTTTTGAAATATTTATTTTTCTTACTTAAATTTGAACTTTATCATGGCCTACTAAGGTCTCCATACTTAAAGACAAATATTAATTAAAGACAAAAAAATGAAACACATACGTAAAGGTAAAAGTTTAAATTTTCAGAAAATTTACAAGAAACTTACCTATAGGTCTTGTTCATTTTTCCCATCTATAATCAATCATGTCTTTCATACTATCAATCATGTCTTTTACAGGACCGACCTGCTATGAAAGCCAAAGATACTACTTCAGTTGGCAATCTAACAGATATATATATATATAACAGACCCAGGAAGAGAAAACCTTAAATTTAATACCATCTGATTATAACTTTGCACAGTGCATATTGCAGCTTGTTTAAGGAGAACTTTACATCTAGAAATACTTCATTTCTTGGCAGCATGATAGATTAAAAACTATTTGAGCTTGTGATGGATATCTACAGATACTTTCTTTTTTATAAGTACGATATCTATAGATACTCAAATTCTTTTTCCACTCAAAATGATATGAAAGAACTACAAAAGCTTTACCTTACGATGGAATGATTAGTTACAAAAAAGAAAAATAAGAAGAAAGGGACAGAGTGAGCTTTCTTAAAAAACCAAAAAAATATAGTAAAAAGGTAAAATATTGAAATAAAATTGAAACCAACAATTGCTTAACTAATGTTTCCAAGAATTGCTATAATAACATGGTTTCAATCATGAGATCAAAACCAAAATACCTGCATTCCAGACTTGAAATTATTTTTTGTCAACATAAGATTTTATACAAACATTGTATGATGAACATGATGATTCCAACTTCCAAGCAAATTAGACAAAATTGGAAAAGAAAACATCCCAGTACCCCCTTCCTACCTGGTCAATCTCAATCTTATATGTCTTCACGTGAGGGTATTTCTCACTCAACTCTTCAATGAGAGGAGAAATGAACCTGCCTGCACAATAAGGATATCCCATCATTCAATTCAATGAAAGAGGAATTACGAAAAAAAAAAAGAGCTAGGAATGCAATCAGATAATAAAGCACCTTTTAATTCACATTATTTACTAATCAAGCACCTGTGATGACTGCATAATTTGGACAGAGATGTACTGTGACACAACCAGCAACACAGGAAAAACAAACAGAAGCATTTCAAAATGGAAATTAAGATCCTAAATATTCAACTAGCACTTTGAAGTAGATGTTGATCTATTTATGTGATAACCTATCTATTTATCTGACGTACAAAAGCATGTGGAGGTTTACCCAGTTGCAAACAACTGTTTTAGATATCTATGTGCTGGTCTCAATCATGCTTTGCTAGTTATTTTTATATAATACCCCAACTACTGTTCTAAGAATTGTATTTGTTTGATGGAGAAGATAAAAAGATATGATGATGTATTTCTTCCCCCTAATCCAATTGAAACTGGGCAAGACAAATTGATATATTGCAGGTCTTCAAGGCAACAACATTAAATGGCTGGCAGCCCCTATTTTAGGATCCCTTCTTGTAGAAAAAAAAAGGCTAACTTTTTCAGAAGTAGAGGTTGAAAAAGTTAACACAATCATAAGGTCCTATAATAACATAAATGCAGTTGATTTGTCTTGATATTGTCATGTTGGTCATCTACTATGACCAAGTTGTTGGCTGAAAATCAACTAATAGTGGGTATTGATAAATATTAGCATATGTATCAATGCAATAGTTTAAATATAAGTAAGCTTCTTAAAGAAATTGTTTTGAGTAAATAAACATTAGCATGATGATATTTGAAAATAACACCCACTTTCAAGCAACCAAGCAGTTAAAAATTGATATTAACAAGCATGAACATTTTATGCAAAGACCAAAAAAATAATCTTGGCTGTAAATGACTTTATTTAAAGCCGTATGGACAATGTTACCATTTTGGGCTGGTTTCTTTTTCCCCAATTTCTTTCACTAAATCTAGCCCTAAGACTAACCTGAATTGAACAGATTCTAGGAATGGGACATTGACAGCACAAGAATATATTGATCATTGGAAGACCAGCGCTTTGACGTTCAACATTCGACAATACCAACTACCAAGATTCGAAATCAACCAATGAATCGACAATATGCACAGCATCGGCAGATCAGACGATAAAAATAAAATAAGAATACATCCAAAAAAAAAACAGAAAAAGAAGACAAAAACCCCCCAATTATATTTGTGCATGTCATCCAACAATCCAAGTAACCGTTCTGTTTTGAGGCTATGTTCATGACACGTACTAATCAATAACCTGTTCCAAACAGAGATTGTTACAAATATACTGCCAGTGACAACAAACGCAGGTGTTTCCAGCGTTAGAAGTAAAACAGATCGTTAAAACAGAAAACACAAACTCCGATCATGACAACCTGAGGATATACCATGGAGCCACATATATAGGGGACTATATATGTGTGTGTGCAGGTGGGTGGGTGTGTGTTCAGGTGTGTATGGTACTTGCTAAAGAAGGCTTATCACATCTTTGAGGCCAGATTATAGCCTAAAAATCAGATCAGAATAAGGAGGGAAACTGCCAGAAAATGAGAAATTAAGTTGATGATCAAGGACATCAAACCCATTGACAAACCCAGTGAGAAAGGTGATGGTAAATTATCAACTGAAACTTAACAAAGAGTTGTGGAGCTAATTAAGAGACGAAATAGTATAATTACTTTAAGATATGCTTAGTTATTGTTTGCTTCCTAACAGGTGGTCACATATAACATTAGCAAAAGAAATTAATATAACCATTAAAACAAGCAAATTAGTTTCTAATTATATTGATATTTGAGTTTAGAATGCTGAGAAAACAAAAACTAGAAGAATGAGGCGATAGAGATAATATGTTTTGAAATGATTGTAGGCAACATTGACCTAGAAAGAATTGAAACAGCAAGCTAGCTAACATTACCATGATCAACTGATCATTTTCAAAAAGTTATTCAGTATTTGAACATGCAAGCACATGGAGTGGAAATGAATTGATCCACTATCTATCTTTTCAAACTGCTGCAAAGATGAACCCATGAAATAATCGCTGTCAAAATCAAGAATGATGAACTTGGAAGTATTCAAGTCGTTTCAGATTTAAAACGAGGTGTACTATCATTATAAGAACACAGAAGAAATATAGTTCCACATATATGTGTACAATTCTCATACTGGGTTTACATGGTATGATGATCTTGATCCTACACACATCTTCAGATTTTACTAAATGGAATTAATACAAGAGTACTCAAATCTTTTCCCATGTTTTAATGAATGAACGCAAAGAACTGTGTGAGACCCCAGGATGATAAGCATCAACAGATAAATAAGTGCACAAAAGAAGATTAAACCTTCAAAATGTTCAGGGTTTATGGATGAAATAGTACTATTTGAATTCCTTGAAATAGCAGATATCATACTGATCACTCTACATGGTTTAGTAAAGATTAAGGCTTACATTCTTTTTTACTGGCATATAATACCAACGCTGGAATATTAAAACCCCTGCTATAAAAATACATTAGAAGAACAAAAGATACTACGTATATGTAATGAGTTCTACTAATTATCATAAGCATCAACATTATGTCCATTGTTCAAATATTGATGTTCATTCAAATTCTTCAGAAACATAGTCGAATCAAAGGCTTTAAATAAAGATCTGGCTGAACTTTTGTAAACTAACGGTTGTAAATGCATATATCATTTTATAACCATTGCGCATGCATGTCTTTATTACATACATGGAGGTGACATGATTTTTACTGGCAGAGTAACCCTAGCCAGGTAGGTTTATTTCATGATGAAATTTACAGTTTCATAGCAATAGTTCTGAAAGAATTTCAGTTGAAGAGCAATAACATGAAAATCACCAATTTATTGGTTTCCATATCATCAATACTCGATATATGGATGATTTTGAGGTTATTGCACTCAAGACAGCAACCCCTTGAAATCTAGCATTTTGAAAGAATGTTATAGGGATTCATCCATATGGCTTGCTAGTGTGTAAGTATAACATGCATTATGAGAACTATTTTATAATTATTAAATAATGAAAACATAAATACTTCTTTCCTTTCAGTAGTGGGTTGATGTATCAATAGACAAGCAAAAGAAATGAGTTTTTTCCAGCATTCATACAACTAGTTTAATGAATAAGCCTCCTACATCAAGAACATATCCTCCTTTCCCAAAAGTTTACCATAGAGGGGAATCGATTACCATAGATATTGCAGTATAATAATTTATTTGAAAACAGTTATTATAAGAGACTGGCGATCGAGTGGAAGGGTAGCAATTAAGGTAATTGATAATAAATACCATATATGAATGCTGATAAGCATAGTAATGAATCGCCCCCACACAAAGGAAGGATGGGAGCACTAATGTTAGCTTCTCAATGCTGAATAGATCTAATAATAGAACCACAGAGCACGCACAGCTTCTATTCATACTTTTAATTTTTATTCTACTTGAGAGAAAAGAAAAATATATGCTGCTTCATGCAGCCCTAATTGAGAAGCTATATAAAATGATCTTCCCTCTATTCCATCACATACCTATTTATGTGAGACATATAACAGAATAAATGACACAAAACCAGAGTCAATCTTTTCAGTAAACAAAAATGATCACAACATGACCAACAACATCACCACCAGCACCACCAGTGGCGGCAGGAGATAAAATCAATAAAATTCATAATCATCCATGCAACAATAAATTATAAACCATACATAGGAACAGATGAGAACTCAGAAATGTCAGGACCAAATCCTGGCAACTGATACATACCAACGTACCTAAGGTAAAGCAACAATCAAAACCAAACAATCACTGAAAAATGAGGAAGCTTTATCATTAACGGAAAAAGTGACAAAATCAGATGAATACAACCCTCAGAGAAGCACAGATTTCAAATAAAAACCCTAGAATCTCGCTGCATAGGCCAAAACTAAGAAACTGGAATTATTTATTGGAACATAGTGATACATTAAAGATAATTTCATAATAACATCAGGCCAGCAGCATAAATTTAAAAACACTACCGCCATTATATCTAATTTGGCGGGGTCCATACACATTATTGAGCTCCAATTGATGGTTTCAGAATAGAAAGTGACCATCCATTTTACATTCAAGTTCCCATTTTAAAACTAATTGTTCAATTTGGATTTCCATTAAATGCACAATATTGGGAACGAAAAGAAGCGCATCTGATGTGATAACTTGAAGTGAACGTGGGTGTGTCCGTGAGAAGCAGAGAAGGAGAAGGGCCTTACCAGCGGTCGGCAACTTAGGACTCCAAGAACTCCCACAACACGCTTGACCAAACCCACAATCAATCTGCGGTGGAGAGAGAGAGAGGATCGCCGTGTGAAGGCCCTAGGGTTCGAAGTCAGAGGGTAGAACGAGTGAGAGAGAGAGAGAGAGAGAGAGAGAGAGAGAGAGAGAGATACGAAGACGAGAGAGGAAGAGGTCACGGATGGAGTCTGGTTCAACTTCCGTGGGGGGAAAATGGGGTGGGGGTGGTGTGGCGAAAATGGAGATTTTGTTGAGCTGAAAGTGGCTGGATTAATGGTGTCGATGCCGATGGAGAAGGGAGGAACGGAGAGAGGAGTGGAGAACGAAAGGAGAAGGCCGTAGGGAATCGGGGGGTGGGTTTTGGTTGGGGGTGGGGGGCGCGGGACAAGGTGAAAATAGACTTCGCGCCCAAACATACATTAAAGTGATGTAGTTTAGGCGTTGCCAAAAGCATTTTGTATTTTAGCAGCGATTTCATAATCGTTGCAATAGTTTTTATAATCCACATCGCTATATCAGATTATTAATATTGCGGGGATTTTCAGATCGCCGGCAAAATGTAATTTTTCCAACGATATTATTTCCGGCGATTTTATAATCGCCGGAATAGACCCGATTTCTTGTAGTGTTCAGTAGTACATATATTATTTAATTTCTATATATATATATATTATTTACATATACCGCGTACGTACTACTTGGTAGATAAGTTCTAAATTTAAAATGTCATTTTTTTTATTTTTTGCTGATGTAAATAATTATAAAGGAAATTAAGCTTTGAATATTAGGACATGCATGAGTACGTAATCCTTCCGATGAATCACTCCTTAATTTCTATGTTAAATATATATCTTCGCTGTAATGATCATTATGGAATTAAAAGAAAAAATTATCGTGATCCCTTAATTTGTCAAAACTATGACTTCTTAATCTCACAATATTCAAACTTCATAGAATAGAAAGGGAAAAGATAAGGGATTAAATCAGCCAACTACTACGCATTTATTAGGTTGGAGGCCGTAAATTATATTGTCATCCATCCATCATCATCTTCGATCTTTTGTAATTTCTTATAAGCTCCATCGATCATAAGGAATATATATATAGCTGCACGTTGGTCAGTTTGAATCTTCAAAACCATGTGAATGTGAAAGTATTCAAAATCTTCCACAAAAAGATCATCTACGTACCAAAAATGGCATTAATAGTACTACGTGCATAATTTATAATTATAATGTTCACAAAAAATGTCCAGTACGCGGTATGTATTTCTTTAAAATTATGCCCTCATGCACCCCCCAAAAAAAAAAAGAAAAAAAAAATAGAACTACAATTAAGAAAAAAAAAAATATTTCTTTAATAAAAGATGTATGTATACACACACACAAGGAAAAAGAAAAGAGAGATAGAGACGCGGGGGCAAAGCTGGCGAGAGACGCATGGGCCATATTAAAAAAAAAAACAATGAATCCCAGCGGCAGCGGCAGAGAGACCAACACGCATAACCCCATCATCTAGACACGCCTTCCATACCAATACCTCACCCATATTCAACAAAGCCTCTACCACCATCATTCATTCATTCACTTGATCTCTACATCTCTGATCTGGTTTCCATTATAATATATATATAAATTTTGTTTATTAATCTATCGGCCAGTTATTCTTTTTAGGAAAAGTTAATGATTAGAATTGGCAATTTAAGTGAATAATATTGGTATTATGTTGGTGATAAGGAACAGGAGGACGACTCCTCCTGAAGAAAAGCCAACCCCACGCTAGGAGGAAGAAGAAGAGGAAGAAGCAAAGGTAAAGAAAGAAAGTAAAGAGAAAGAAAAGAGCGGAATAAGGTGTCTCTCTCTTGGACTGATTCGTTTCAATCGCATCTATCTCTTCCCCTCCCCTATTCTCTCTCTCTCTCTCTCTGTCTTTACTTTCTTCCTCACTCTCTCTCTCTCTAAATCCTCCCATATATATAGAGAGAGAGAAATAATAGTCCCACAAGCATATATAGCAAAACAAGGCAAACATTAGAGAAAGAAAAGTAGGTAAAAACAAAGCGCAACAAAGAGAGAGAAGAGAGAGAGAGAGAGATGAGAAGAATGGTAAGGATGGTAGTGTTGATGTTGGTGGTGGTGGTGGCCTCTCAACAGACATAATTTCCATCTCATATTCATTTTGATTCCCAACTTTCTCTCTCTCTCTCTCTCTCTCTCTCTCTCTCTCTGTGTATCTTTCCCATTTTTTTTTTTTTTTTTTTTTTTCAAAAATTTTCTCATTGAAGAGTCCGCCTTGTCTTTGGGGGAAGCATCTTCCTTCTCTTTCATGCTTCTTATGTGCTAGCGTTTATTGCTTGTCCTTTCACATTGCTCCCATACCACCCTCCCTTAATATCCTCCCCCTCATATATCCCTTGCCTTGCCTTGCCCTTATTCATACATATCCCATCCCCTCCTTCCCATCCCCCCAATTGCCTCTTCACCTTCTCTTGTCATTCAATTATCATCTCTTCTACATTAACCTCTAATGGCCGTCCAGGCTCAATACCCTTCTAATATCCTCCTCCTAAACAGGTTTGCCATCATCTCGCTCTGTATCCACCTCTAGCTCCTCTGCTTCTTTCGGTTTCCTAACTCCTTTCTTTGTATTGCCAATTTGCAGAAACGTACAAGAAGGTCATGACTATTCATTACAACCGCAACCAGGAGGATTCCTTGATCAATCACACATGTTACTGATCAATAATGGAGGTACGTTTTTTCTTTTATCAAAATCTTTTGGCTAACCAATCGAGTTCCTATGCTATTGAAGCCAATTCAAGGCTTCGATTAATCTGAGAAGCATGAACCTCATAAAATGGGCTGTCTTCGTGCTTAAATCACAGTTGGGACTGGTACTAATCCTCGCAAGAGAGCAAGAGAAGTTGTACAAACTACTGGGGTATCGTCATCAGCTCCAATTAATCCAATGTTCTCTTTGCAATCCCAACCTTCTCATCTTATAGACCTCTCTCAGCTCCACAACAACAACAACACCCACCAGCCCAATGTGGTCTCCACCGGCCTCCGCTTGTCCTTCGGGGACCAACAACAACAGCAGCAACACCAACAACAGAGACAGCAATTACAACACCAGCAACAGCAAAATGTTTGCCACTCATCATCTCCTTTCCTACCTCTGATAGCAGAAGATTTTGCAACCCAAATCAGACATCAGCGGGACGAAATCGAGCAATTCCTTGAAGCCCAGGTATTCAATTTTCGCGTTTGCCCATATAGGCTTGCGAAAGTTTATTTGTTGTTTTACTTTTTGTGAAGAATTTTCTTGGTGTTTATTTTCTTCCGTTCTTGGGAATCCGTTTTACAGGGAGAGCAACTGCGGCGCACATTAGCAGAGAAAAGGCAGAGGCACTATCGTACCCTGCTGAGCGCAGCAGAGGGGTCGGTGGCCCGGAGGTTGCGAGAGAAGGAGGTCGAGGTGCAGAAGGCCACGCGCAGGAACGCCGAGTTGGAGGCACGTGCGGCGCAACTTAGCGTGGAGGCGCAGGTTTGGCAGGCCAAGGCCCGTGCCCAGGAGGCAACGGCGGCGTCTCTGCAGGCCCAGCTCCAGAAGGCTATAATGACCACCGGAGGAGGAGCACATGAAAGCAGGACGATGGAGGATCCACTAGGGAACGCGACGGGGGGTGTAGAGGGGCACCAGGTGGAGGACGCCGAGTCGGCGTATATAGACCCGGAACGAGTGGTTGTGTCGGGGCCGAGATGCAAAGCGTGTCGGAAACGTGTGGCGTCGGTGGTACTGTTGCCTTGTCGGCATCTGTGCATCTGTTCGGAGTGTGACCAAGTGGCTCAAGCATGCCCTCTTTGTCTCAGCTTGAGAAGTTCGAGCATTGAAGTTTACCTCTCTTAACGGGCCCAAGCCCATTTGTCAATATAGCTCGGGCCCAACCAGATGAGTGCCAGCTTTTTCTTTTATTTTATTTTTCAAAACAAAGAAAAAAAAATTAAATAATATTGAGCATAATAAGAATTACCAGTTTTTTTTTTTTCTCTCTTTTTTGGTTCCCCTCCTCCCTTTCGGCGTGGAAAATACCTAATGTAAATGGGCCACATGGGGTAGTGGCATTGCTTTTTGCATTTCTTTTTTAATCTTTTGAATTTAATTCATACTATAAATTCTTTTATTTGATAGTTAATTAGTTGGTTCTTCCGTCTTTTTATTTTATTTTATAACCGATTCTCGTAGGGTACGTTACATTTTCTGCAATAATGCATGTTCTGAGTATAGCCATTAAATGGAATTAAACATATATATATATATATATATATATATATAAAGAAATAAAATTAGGGTAAAAAAAAAGTATATTAATAGAAACCAACACTTACGATTAGATTTTTATTTTTATTTTTATTTTTTAATTTTTTTAAAAAAGTATGTTAATAAAAACCAATACAATTATTATATGATGAAGGAAATGGCAATGTTTTAAGGTAGTAGTAGCTAGCTAGTACTAATGGTTTCGTTCATGCATGGGTCCAAAAATGTTAGGGCACACTTGTATATTTTATACGATATGATTCACTTTCTGACCGATTCAAATTGAATTTGATAGACAATATTCTTTCTTGTAATCCTCTTTTTCTGTCGCTCGTCTTGGCCCGTCGTCGACCTAGTAATTTTTGTCTAAATATTATTATTATTATATATTTATGTCATGTGTGTGTGTGGGGCAGATAAAAGATCATAAGTATTTGAAATTATAGTTTTTATTTTTTATTTAATTAAAAGACATAATATCTTTAAGAAAATGCTAGTATGTCCGATGTGTTTGTCTTATCATTTTGACAATTCGTGTATTTAATTTTTTTCTTTAATTAATGATTAAGAAAATGATTTTTAATGTATTAGTGTATTTTTTTTTTATAAATATTTAAATATGTTAAAAAATGTAAAAAAGAAAAGAAAAAAAATTAAATAAAAAGTGAAATTTGTACTAATAGGCACACCCAACTGTCAAAGATGGGCGGTACACTAGCACCACCCTATTTTCTTATGCAAATAATTTACCCTTCGGGGCCAGGAAGAACCCGCCACCTCCCTTAATACTGATGAGCACCCAAGCAGTACTTCCCCCATTTTTTTTTTTTCATTTTTGGCTAATGATTATAATTTTGGCTAAAAATATAGTCTTCCAAAATCAATGGTTGATTAAAAAAAAAAAAGAGATGATTTTGACAAACTCCAAATAGACAAACCTAATAAAAGCTCTTAAAAAAATCTGGATATCAAACATCGCTATTTAAAATTGAGTAGTTTTAAATATATATATGAAGGAGAAATTAAGATGATTATAAAAATGACAAAAATAATAAGCTAGGGAGCTGATCAGGCAGATCACCTCATAATTAATTAAGAAATATAAAATTGGTAAACATGATTATAAGGGTTGCTAGCTACGACTGATCAATTAATATGATCATACCATGATATATATCATGTGTCGATGTTAATTGGATGGGGTCGAGTAGTACTAGTGTTACTAGTGGTACTTATATATATATATATATATATATATATATATATATATATATAAAATCCAAAAAGAGGAGAAGATCATGTCACAAGGAGAGCCGTGATTTAATTATATATAAAATTCTCTATTTTGTTGGGATCGATAACTCATATTACGAGATTCATGGATCAGATCATCACAACCACTAAATGTGGCAAAGTCATGTTATAAATTAATGTTTACTTTCTATATAAATTAATTTAAAAGTGAATTGAAGGTACTGTTACATCAAATTTCAAAGCTATATATACCTCCTAATAATTGATCAGGGTATAGATACAATTAATAATAATATTGGGCATATAAGAGAGATATATAAATATATATATATATTATATGCTGTTATCTTGCAAGAGCTAGCCAACCTTTTGGCTTTACAATTAAGACCGTTGAATCTTCAATGTGAAGCATGAATGTATGCATGCTGAGTTTCTTAATTAGGACATTGAAAACGCAGGCAGGCAGCCACTTGAGTTCGAAGAAATTGTTTCAATATATATATATATATAAATATTGATAATATATATGGAAGTACTACTCATGAACATGAAATATATAGAGAACACTTCGATCGATCGATGGAGTGCCTAGCTAGCTAGCTTGTATGTGCATGTAATTCGTTAGGTACGTACGTAACAATTACTATAAATATTCCTTCAACAATATTCTTTTCTCACTTATTAAAGAATTCATGTATATATATATACATATACGTATGAAGTGCGCGTAAAATTTTTAAGAAACGCAACGAATACCTTGCTACCAAAATATATAGTAGAAGAGAAAATCTATTTAAAAATCTTATTTTTAATACAATCGGCACACTGCTGATATGGAAACTTTCCACATCAATTATGCTAAAATCTTATTGATATATATATTTTAAATTATAATGGATCCGTCCCAGTACTATATATAAGTGGTTTGCTAACACGTACACTAGCTTTTGTGTAGCAAACCTCTAATAGAAAATACAAGAATAACAGAGAAATCATAAACCACGTTGAAGATGCAGCTAGCCTTTTTTCTTTTTTCATGTAAAAAATTACCCTAATTTGCAAACCGAAACCATCGTTATTTTTATCTGAGCTGACCACGATCAGTATTACACTGTTTTATTTTTATAATTTACACGATCAGTATCATCGATCAATTATATATGTTAACAATTGAATCTTTCTTAACCGACGATACGAATGGAATCTTGTAATTTAGAATATCGATTTCAATTTTCATAGTGTTTTTAAAAATGATACTTTGAAAACACAAAATGAAATTCTCATTTTTTAGAGAAGTGTTAGGCCATGTACAGATAAATTTTAAACAAAAACCGTTTAAATACTGATGTGGTTTAATGTAATACATTAAATCTATTTTATATATAATAAAAAAAAAATTACAATCTAATGGATCGATCGATTACGTTATTAAGATCACATATGTCTAGCATATCTATAAACTTTCTCGGGTAAAATTTATCTACCATATAGACATTTCTCTCTCTCTCTCTTTCTTTTCTTTTTCTTTCTTTTTCTTTTTATTTAATTTTATTTTTTTATTTAATTTTTGTTTTTATGGTCCTGTCCCTCGATCACAAATTAAGAATAAAACTAAAAGTTACTCAAAAAGGCGAAGGCATTATACGTACTTAAAGTGGTCAGACCAAACCAGCTGCCATGGACATGAGTTAATAAGCCTTCAAGCTTCTTCGATACGACATGTCAATAACAGATGGGACCATAAAAATGCATTTCTAATTACGTTTTATTGTATAATTAAGCCCAAAGTAATGTTTCTGACTTTCGGATATATAAATGCATGCTGGGATCTGACTGTACGTGATCACATGGGCATCATACAAGGCTGCCCAATGCCTCCAACGTGTATTAATTTAGGGTTGTTTGGTATGGGAGGTTTGTCAATTATGGGACATGTCACACTCAGTTCCTGCTGACCAAGAAAAATAAAATTAACTAGAAGGATTTATTAATTTGTTTAATTACTTAGGAAACCATGGACGATATTGATCAGTTTCAGCCAAATCAAGTACTTGCTAGAAGCAGTTGGATTTATGGCTGAAGACCCAAAAACAAACAAAAAGAAAAGAAAAGAGCTGTCTTGTATTGATCAGGACCATATATATATTTATATATATGCAGTAGTAAGATTCCTTTCATATCAGTAAAGTTTCATGTTTCAGACATTTTCATTAAATGTTTCTTATATATAAACGATATAATATTATTATATATTCCTACGCTTGGACCAAACTATTCTTGTAAATTGGAAATATCGAGGAAATGGTAGAAAGGAAGAAAAAGAAGAAAAGATCAATTGGAAACAGCGTAATTTCATTCAGTTTGGCCGACTTTGTCATGAATAATTAGGCAACGTTGTCGATAAATCTCTGGGGCTACACGTACGTACGTACGTAACCCTCTGGCCATGCATGGCCCATCTTATAGAATTTTCTGCTCGATATACATCTGATCTTCTTTTTTAATCATATGATTGTGGCCTAATCTGTGCTAAATTTGACGTCGATCGAGGCTGGATATCTTTGAATGGATCATACATATACCACTGAAACTTTGAATTGTATATATGTTGATCAAACTAATAAAGAACTTCACCGAGTTGAATTGAATTCATGTTGCTTGAAAATTGAAAGCTAGACACGGACGTCTTTGTAAGTACTTTATATTTGAGAATTCATCCATCCCCGCCGGCCTTGTGTTCACATGCATATATTATCTTCAAACCTAACCAGATCCCATTTTTTCAAAACTTAAACGTCCTGTCTATATATATATATATATATATATATATATATATATATATATATATATATATATATATATCTACACACACATGTACCATGCATGCATGCAGGATGCGCGGGACCAAAAAACTACTGCATGTTTAACACGCTCCGGCCATCTGGATGATTGAGCACCTCTTAAATTGATTGCATTAGTGGTTTTTATGCAGTTTCCATGCATGGGGCCTAGCTAGCTGCAGGCCAATTAATTATATACATAAAGTGGGTGATTCATAGGACAAATCAGCCTCCTGCCTGCCTGATTGAGTTTGAAAGCTAGCTGTGAGTAATTACCATGGTTTTTAGAGGAATTACCATGCATACATACATGCATGCGCAGAAAGCCACCGACACATAGTTAGATATACATAGAGCAAAGAGAAATATTGCAGTCCATGCATGCATGCAGGACTTGCTTTTTTAAAATTCTTGTAAATATCCTCCGATCCATGCTTTTCTTATTGATGGAAGTGGAAGACAGACATATCATTCTGTCTTCTTGCTATTATATATATTCTGGTCCCTATTTGATCTCAGTTTCATGATCATGATAAGTCTACGTCGGCACTAATTTATCCGCGTTTTGATTGAAGATGATGACTAATTTGATTGACGTGGAAATATTAATGCTCGCCCAATATTCTATCACTAGTAAAAAACGATTGTACGTGATAAGTTATTTATAACGAAAATAATATTTTTTTTTATTAAAATAAATTTATTCTCCTAAAAAATAATCATTTTTGTTGCAAATATTAATCGTTTTTTCTTTTTAGTGTTGGCCTAACCGAGGTTAAATTCCCCTTTATCCGTTTTGTTTCAGAAAAGGTCCATGGATTTTCTTATTCTTCTGCTAAAAAAAGTATACTGAACCCAAAAAACAAAGTCAGTAAATAAGTGGAATTTAGAAACCAAACACCTCATTAATTTATTTATTTTTTTGTATTTTTTTACTTAATGATTAAGAAAGTGATTTTTAATATGTTAGTATATTTTTTTATTTTTTAAAAATATTCAAATATATTAAAAAAAAGAACACTTATTTTTTCAAATTATGCTAAGCGGCATGCTGTGCTGTCATTGCTGGGCGGCAACCTAGCATGACCCCTATTTATATTATGTAACCATGCAACAGAAGACCAACATAAATTGAGGTCTAACTTAAAAAATTATATATATATCATAACAAAAGATGATAATAAAATGATATATAATGATTGAAATGAGGATGAATAATATCAAAATATGCTTGTTTGTTTGTTGAAATAAAAATTGACCAAATGTGGGCTAAAGTTGGCACTACTTTTTAGTTTGATAATAACTGATATAATAAACAGTGAAACTAATGGGCCATTATGTGGGCTTGGAATTCCAAAAGTTCTTATTATTCAATTACCAAACCCAACCCCCCATCGTTTCCGCCCTTTTCTTTTCAGGTTTCTGCAGTGGAAAGTCAGAATTAAGCAACGCCTTGATGATCATTATTTCTTTACTGAACTGGCCTGCCTGCAAGTGGCCAATATGGGGACCCCTACACTGATGCAGAACATGTTCTACGTTTCGAAAGATTCCGATCCATCAAACTTTCTTGTTTTTGGGAACACAACTCATGATCCTTATAATTCAAAGCTATCCTAGTATTAAATTCAGTAGGTAGAATGCGTGGTTCAATAATACTGTGGTCGGAGGTGATGAGCAAATTAAACATCAGTTCTGATCGACTGTCAGTTAATCTATTTAGATTTCTAGTCTTTTCCCTTGGGGGTCAAGGTCCTTGACGGTGGGTTTTCCTTTTACTCATTACCGTAGTAAATTGCACCAGAATTTCAGTGAGTTAAAGCAATGAAATATCATCAAGGTGTGCAGTAAGCCGGTCACTCTTTATATCCATGTGAAGTTGGGTTATGTTTGCAGCAGATCATGTTACATGTACGGGAGAGTTATGATGCGACAGCTCTTAATGTCCAATGCCAACCACCATGTTAAAAGGAAAATTATTAGGTGAATTTCTCGAAATATAGACGATGCATGCGGTACTGATCTTATCATATAACAATATATTTTGTAATTCAAATTACTTATATTATAAACATTAATGTTAATTGATATGACATTTTATGATATGACGAGAGTACCATACACGTATACGTATTTCAATAGTACTTAATAATTACTCATGATAAAATATTAATCCATTTATAATTTCATATATATGCTCTATTAAGTCTTTATGCTAGAAGTCGAGAATCATATCTAGCCTTATTTACATTTACCCCAAGTCTTAGTTAGTTTGATTGATGGATTGGATTCAGTTCAGTCCCTCATTACACATCATAGCATATATATTAATTTGTAATCATAATTTGTGTAAATTTTCTAGTGATAGAACTTCAGCCATGTTAATTTCAAATATTGAGGTTTGGCCGTAGATATGCAAAGAGTAGTACTGAAGTTCGATCTCTTAAACGTAATCATCATTATTACTCTTCTATAGAATATAAAGAAAACAACTGAATTCGCCAATTTCAATCAATTTAAGTTTTATTAGACAAATGATGATTTAAATTAAACAGTAATATTAGAGGTAGAGGTTTAAATTCAGTCTCCGACTACATACTTCACGATCGAATTTTGATCAAATATTTTACATATGGGACTCATGATGACTAATAAGGGAGAATTTAATCCACACAGACTAATAAGGGAGAATTTAATCCACACATAAGGAGATGTTAAGATATAAACTAAATAATTAAATTCACCTCTTTCAATCAACTAATTAAATCCAAGTTTTATGTGATTGCAACTTGAGCAACCATGACTTTTGTTGAGAAAGCTAGCATTAATACTACAAAAGTAATGGGAAAGGAAAAGCCATTTATAGCGTGTAACTCGATTGCTTCTCGATCTCACAGTCTTCGATCTTCTTTGATGATTCCTATCGACCCTACTCAACAATCAATATTCATGGCTAATATGGTCTATAGCGTCAGCACTGCCTCTCGAGGTCCCTACTCTCTGCTCTAGCCTTAGAGCATGCTTGCGTGAGTCACTCTTACTCACTCGAGATCTTTTCAATTTACGATTTTCACTCATACTTGAAACCCTGATATATTGTGTATTCAATTAATTATATTCGGTTTCATTCCCATCCTCATAAATATTGCTAACTTGAATAAAGCTAATTTAAGCAGGGTAAACTTGAACTGCCATGGTTTTAGTAAATTTACAGTTGAGAGAACTTGGGATTGACCCTCACAAGACATTGTGCACAACAGGAGAAGGGCCCATTTTGATATAATGATGTAGGAAACCATGGCCGCCTTGTGACAACCCATGCATATATGATTCCTAAAACCAAACAGGTACATGTTACAGAACTACATATTTCTTACTTGCAAAATCTGAACCGTACAACTACTTTTTTCTTCTGCTTTCCTAATTTTCTGTTAGGTGGGGAGCTGATCGATCTGCCACTTCATCTCTTCTTTTATGAACATTGCTAACCAGATTGGACTAATTTACAAGATTATAATTATATGATGAATTGGGACAGTACAGTACTACTGTTGGAATACTACAAGCAAGCTATCAAATGATAACGTACGATGGCTATGATGCCTTTGAAGGCAATAATAGATAAGTTTATACGTTTAGGGTTGTTGCCCCTCAATTTCTCCCAGCCTTACTGTAGTCCTGATCAGTTGCAACCAACATGTGATGATCAGAGACTTCCTTTTGTGCCTAAGCAAAGGCAACGTAAGGCATTCAGCATATGATCATTTACCCCGGCCCCTTGTCTCTTTTCCTAATTTTTTGTGTGGGGGTGGGGGGATCTGCTTCTGCTAATTAAATTGACAAAAATAAAAATAAATGGGCCAAGTTTGAAGTGAATTGTTAAGGTTTTGAAGCAGCACTGATTGTAAGGTGAACTTCAGCTAGCTAGTTAGCATTTTGGAGTCCAATATGCAGACATAATGAATATTGGGAAAAGAGTAAAAGTTCCATTTTTTTACCTTTTTGGGCTTGTTTGTTAGATAGAAAAAGGCCAGGCTGATCAGTTTTTCACATAGCAAACATTCATGATTTGGACATTAAAGACATGACATTATTCCCAATTCAATAAACTAGGTTTCAATTTAATATTTTGGGCTGTTAATTGCTTGTAAAGTGTTTGTCTACATTGTTGGACTCGTTTGTCTGTCAACCATTATTTATTGGAGCAGATGAGCTTGCTGGTTTCTCTACTCAACCATACCTACCTTGATGTACCTTTAGTTGTCCTATTTTTTGCCCTAACCTATATATATGCCTTTAGTGGACTTGAAATTAAATTAAGTGGTAACAATGGAGTGGGTAAAATGAAATGCAAAAGGAACGGGCTACTATGCCTCGGCATATTTTTTCTTTTCATATTTTTTGAATATATATAAATATTTTTAAAAAATAAAAAAAATACATCAATATACTTAAAATCACTTTCTTAATTATTAAATAAAAATTGTTTTGATCAGCGGTCAACTAGGGCAGTCAAATATGGACGTTATAGCAGCTTTTCCCAATACAAAATGTACGTGGGAGTTTCTTTTATTAATAATAGGGTCCGGCTACTATGTCGCCCCATTCATACTGCTGGGCGTACCGCCCAACATTTTTTTTAAAAAAAATTTTCATTTCACATTTTTTAATCACTTTCTTAATCATTAAGTAAAAAAAAAAAAAAAATAGACCAATACACTTAAAATCACTTTTTCCATCACTAAATAAAAAAAAAAAAATTTTTGTCCAGCGGCCAAACTGGGCGGTCAACCCCAGGCGACAAAGAATCTTTTTTGTTAACAATATGTCTAGGGTGATATACTTTTTTACCCCTGGCTACTTCTTGACCGAAAAACCTTTAAATAATTTAATGTGTCGAGATACATCTTTGGCCTATTAAATATGAGAAAATCTCCGAACAGGTTTGGTGTTAAACCTCAAATAACACCTTCCAATGAGGTGGTGCCACGTTGTCATCCCATTTGACTAAGAATGGACTGCACATACACTGAATCGCAGCACAGACACTCTCTCCCAAGACCATCGTCCAAGACCCTTCCATCTCCAAGACCCTCTCTACCAAGAACTTCAAACCCCCTCAAAGCCGAATCTGCAATGGTCCAAATTACCCACAATAATTTGCAATGAAAGCTCAAATTTGCAGTGTCCAAATTCACAATAAAAATCGAATAGATTAAATTACAATCCCATTACGTTGACAAACACATTAGTCAAAAAAAAAAAAAAAAATTCATACAAAAAAAATTGTGTTTCAAAGATTTTTGAATCATTGTAATTTGTTGATAACATTTGCAACGACCAGATTTTTGGCATGGGATTCGAATTAGTAGCGCTACCTCCCAAACACAACGTTTAAAAATATCCAGATCTCCTTCCGTTAAATGCTCACAGATTAAACCAGAGACAGCATACAAAAATTTCTAGACACGTACGTTTTTCTATGCTATTTTTATACGTTGTATAAATAATGCCTTAAGAGTCTAAGACACTACTTGTCTCCTTCCATCAAATCCCCATATCTTAATTTGCAAGGAAATGAATAAAAAAAAAACAAATTTCCTTGCACACATTTGCATTAGAAAGTCTATGAAAGATTTAACCGTTTTATGTTTTTGAGAGGCGAAACAGGCTTGAGCAGAGAGAGAGAGAGAGAGAGAGTGTGTAAGGAGAGAGATATATAGAGAGTGAAGGAGGGGGGAGAGACGAAGTAGGGGGGTTGGGGGGTGACGACGGTGGGTGCGTCAAACAAAGTGAAGACTGCCTTTTTTTTGGGGGGGTGGGGGGGGGGAAAACACTACATGCACCTTCATTTTTTGTTTTCTTAGAGTTTCTACGTGTCCTATTGTTATTGATGGGTGTAAAATGTAGCCGCACCCAATGTAAACTTTCCAAGGACATATATATATACTAGTAGAAGCAAAACGTCCAAGGGACGTTTTCTGCAATTGCTCCAAATAGAACAGCGTCTTCTGCAATTGCTCCAAATAAAACAGCTGTCAATCGTCCTGTATTATCATCTATCTCAACATAGGCTCGACAACTGGAACAAATAAAAGTAGAATTGTCAATTTTAATGATCTATTCATATGAAGAAATTGTTATATCAGAAGTTATAAATCAAAATATGAAGGAAACATATATACTGTGTGTTATATTTCAAATCCGAATATACAATAAAAGTCAAAGATCCCAACACAGAAATCTTCACCAATATTTCAGTATGACAATATGTATGTATATATATAGATTCAAAAACAGAAACGAAATCAAGAACCTCAATATGATAAGGTATTGATCAAAGCCGAAACTCAGTTGAGAATTACCAAAGATAAGATAATGATAACATGATAACCAGATGACAAGATAAGCAAAAATCTGTAAAAAGAGCAAGAAATATGCAAGGAAATAAGAAAGAAGAAGATACAAACAGAGATTACGTGGTTCGGCCCTAATGGCCTACATCCACGGCAGGAACAGCCTCAGAGATCATTTTATTGATGAATCTGCAAGGCCAAATCGCCATAGTACAAGATAGAACTACAATCAAGCCAAGAAAAGCCACAAGATTTGGCTTTTCTCTTCCCCTCAACCAAACCCTAGTTCTCTCTTTCTCTCGGATCCCCCAATCTCTCTTGACGGCCACTGTACAGAAATGAATCACTCTCTCTAACCCTAAACCGAAGCACACATATATATACATGAGGTAAAGATCAATCGGACGGCTGTCCTTCATCCTATCCTTTAAGTAAGACGGCACCGTTTGATGCACTGCATAGGATGCCGTTTAGTATACTGCTGGAATGTCGTTTAATGCACTGCAGGTCCTCATTACTTCATTAACCATATAAGTGCTGCTGCTTATCACGTGTATTGATTTCTGCATGAAGATGAGTTAGAAAAACAATTGAATATAAAAAATAGTTGACACATTTATCACAATTCTCCACCTTGACAATATTTTATTCACCATTCCTATTCTACTCTCATATTGGCTGTTCCTGCTTTGTCCCTCTACTAAGGGACCCCTACAGTTTTCACATTAATTAAGTTCAGACAGTGTCTGAACTTTGCTAATGGCAAGGACTTAGTCATCATATCTGAGGGATTTTCCTCAGTTGGAATTTTCTCCACTCCAACTTCTTTAGACTCAATTACATCCCTTACAAAATGAAGCCTAACATCTATATGCTTAGACCGTTCATGATATACTTGATTTTTAGCCAAGTATATCGAACTCTGGTTATCACAATGTACAATTATATTTCCTTTAAAAATACCTAATTCATGTGATATACCATTCAGCCATATGGCTTCCTTTATTGCTTCTGTCATAGCTATATACTCAGCCTCTGTTGTAGACAAGGCTACAACAGATTGCAAATTTGACTTCCAACTAATAGCCCCCCCAAAAGCAGTAAAAACATATCCTGTTAAAGATTTTCTGGTATCCATACTACCAGCATAATCAGCATCTACAAACCCTTCCAATTCACAACCCTCTTTAACATTATTCCCATATTTCAAGCCCAAAACAGTGGTTCCTGAAATGTATCTTAATAGCCACTTAATAGCCTGCCAGTGTGCCTTTCCAGGGTTACTCATAAACCTACTAACAACACTGACAGCATAGGTAAGATCAGGTCTTGTACAGACCATTGCATACATCACACTTCCTACCATACTAGCATAAGGTATTTGGTGCATAAACTCCATTTCAGATTCAGTTTGTGGGGCTTGAGCAGTGGACAGTTTGAAATGTTGACCTAGAGGTGTGCTTACAGGTTTAACTTGGTCCATACCAAATCTTTTAAGAATTTTAGATAGATAATTTCTTTGAGATAGAAACAGACATCTTTCTGGTCTATTTCTTATAATATCCATTCCTAAAATTCTACTAGCTGGTCCTAGTTCCTTCATATCAAACTCAGATTTTAACATGCACTTAGACTGTTTAATCAAATCAGGATCTTTACATGCAACCAACATATCGTCTACATACAGCAACAAATATATTAATATTCCATTAACATCCTTATAATAAACACAGCTGTCATAACAGCTTCTTTTAAAATCATTTTCAAGCATGCAAGTATCAAATCTCTTATACCATTGTCTAGGTGATTGTTTTAAACCATATAGAGATTTTTTAAGCAAACATACTTGATCAGAGTTAATTTCTTTTGTAAACCCCTCAGGGGGTTGCATGTAAATTACCTCTTCCAATTCTCCATGTAAAAAAGCAGTTTTTACATCCAATTGTTCTAAGTGCAAATCATGATATGCAATAAAGGATAAAAGCAATCTAATGGAACTATGTTTAACCACAGGAGAGAAAATCTCATTAAAATCTATTCCCTCTCTCTGAGTGAAACCTTTAGCCACTAATCTTGCCTTAAACCTAGTTCCTTCTACCCCTGGTATGCCTTCTTTTCTTTTAAAGATCCACTTGGATCCAACCAACTTAACCCCAGCAGGCTTTGTAACTAAATCCCAAGTTTTATTTTTATTTAAAGATTCCATTTCTTCTTGCATAGCAAGTATCCACTTAGTGGCATCCTTGCTTGCAATGGCTTCTTTATATGTCCTTGGTTCTTGATAAACAACCTCATCAGCAATGGTCAAAGCAAAAGCTGTAAGTTCTGCATGACCATACCTAACAGGTGGTTTTATAATTCTTTTCTTTCTATCTCTTACTAACATGTAAGAGTCAGAACCTGGTTTATCTAAGTCCTCTGAAATTTGATCATCAGAGTTGCTGACTTCCCCAGTGTTCATCTCTGTTGAGGTGTTTCTTCTCTCCACCTCAATCTGTACATTACCCTTTGTGCCTACAGGTCCTTTTTCAACCTCTGTATCTTGTACACGAGCCATTTGGGATTCATTAAAGATCACATCCCTGCTAATTATACATTTATTTCTGCCAGGTTTATCTATCCATAGTTTATACCCCTTGACTCCCTCAGGGTATCCCACAAAAATGCACTTTAGTGCCCTAGGGTCTAACTTATCAGTTTTTGAGTGTGCATAAGCTGTACACCCAAAAATTCTAAGGTAATCATAACTGGGAGGTTTCCCAGTCCACATTTCTTGTGGTGTTTTAAAGTCTATGGCAGAAGATGGACACCTATTAATTAAATGGACAGCTGTAGAAACAGCTTCAGCCCAAAAAGTCTTAGGTAACCCAGCATTTGACAACATGCATCTTACCCTCTCAAGAATGGTCCTATTCATCCTTTCAGCTAGGCCATTCTGTTGAGGGGTTTCTCTAACAGTTTTGTGTCTTAGAATCCCTTCCTTTTGACAGAAATTATTAAATTCTGTTGACAGAAATTCTAACCCATTATCAGTTCTTAAGGTTTTCAATTTTCTGTCTACCTGTTTTTCAACTAAGGATTTCCATTCTTTAAACCTTTCAAAGGTGTCACTCTTATGTTTAAGAATGTAAATCCATACCTTCCTAGAGTAATCATCAATGATGGAGAGGAAATAATTCCCTCCACCATGAGAAGTTACTCTAGAAGGCCCCCAAAGGTCAGCATGTACATAATCTAGGGTTTGTGTAGTCCTATGAGTTGCCCTTTTAAAACTAACCCTTTTAGCCTTTCCATAGACACAGTCTTCACAGAAAGGTAAATTTTCCAGGTCTGCATCTTTCAGCAAACCCTGTTTTTGTAGTTCTAAAAGACCCTTTTGACTAACATGCCCTAACCTCCTGTGCCAGAGCACAGATTTTTTCTCAATTGCATTCTGTACAGGGGATGCTTCCCCTACAATGGTTTTGCCAATTAAGGTATAAAGGCCATTCTTTATCACCCCTTTCATAATAGTGAGTGAACCTTTAGTAACTCTAAGGACCCCTGATTCAGACTTAAAAGAATAACCTGAATTATCAAGCATTCCAAGAGAAATCAAATTTCTCTTTAGGTCAGGTATAAACCTGACCTCCCTCAAAAGTCTTTCCATTCCATCATGTAATTTTAGTCTTATACTCCCAATTCCCATGATCTTACAGGACTTATTATTCCCTAGAATTACATGCCCACCATCCAAGTCAGAAAAGGTTTCATACCAGTCCCTATTTGGACACATATGAAATGAACAACCTGAATCTAAAATCCACTCTTTTTCATGGCCAATGTCAGATATATTTAGTACTTCAGCACTATCATACCCATCTGACACCACTGCAACATCCCCTTCCTCTTTCTTTTTATTTCCTACTTGAGTTTTCCTATCAGGACAATCTCTCTTGAAATGTCCTTCTTTATGACATAGGAAACACTTCAACTGTTTTCCTTTAGACTTAGACCTACCTTTCTTGTTATCTGTTTTATTTTTCTTGCCTCTTTTTTCTGACCTTCCCCTAACAGACAATCCCTCACCATGTTCTTGTTTGGTATTTTCTTTATTTTGTAATTCCCTAGCATGAAGTACAGATTGTACTTCATCTAGAGATATTGTATCTCTACCATACATCATGGTCTCCTTAAGGTTCTGGTATGAGGAATCCAATGAACTCAGTAAGAGGATTGCTTGATCCTCATCCTCCACCTTAATATCTATATTAGCTAGGTCTAATATAATCTTATTAAAAGTGTCTAGATGTTCTCCTATCGAAGTTCCAGAAGTCATCTTAAGAGTATATAGCCTAGTTTTCTTATAGAGTCTGTTAACCAAAGATTTTGTCATATTGAGGTGTTCAAGCTTTAGCCAGAAACCAGCAACAGTTTCTTCACTAGCTACTTCCCTCAATACTTTATCTCCTAGGAAGAGAATCAATACACTGTGGGCCTTTTGGAGAATGTCCCTCTGGACCTCCATTTTTCCTTCCTCTTTCGAGGAGGAGGCCTTTTTATCACAGGTGAGGGCATCCTGCAAGCCCTGCTGGACTAGCAGAGCCCTCATCTTAATTCTCCACAACCCAAAGTCATTTTCCCCAGTGAATTTCTCAACATCAAATTTCGTGGTCCCCATAGAACCTGAGCTCGTGATACCAATTGTTATATTTCAAATCCGAATATACAATAAAAGTCAAAGATCCCAACACAGAAATCTTCACCAATATTTCAGTATGACAATATGTATGTATATATATAGATTCAAAAACAGAAACGAAATCAAGAACCTCAATATGATAAGGTATTGATCAAAGCCGAAACTCAGTTGAGAATTACCAAAGATAAGATAATGATAACATGATAACCAGATGACAAGATAAGCAAAAAATCTGTAAAAAGAGCAAGAAATATGCAAGGAAATAAGAAAGAAGAAGATACAAACAGAGATTACGTGGTTCGGCCCTAATGGCCTACATCCACGGCAGGAACAGCCTCAGAGATCATTTTATTGATGAATCTGCAAGGCCAAATCGCCATAGTACAAGATAGAACTACAATCAAGCCAAGAAAAGCCACAAGATTTGGCTTTTCTCTTCCCCTCAAACAAACCCTAGTTCTCTCTTTCTCTCGGATCCCCCAATCTCTCTTGACGGCCACTGTACAGAAATGAATCACTCTCTCTAACCCTAAACCGAAGCACACATATATATACATGAGGTAAAGATCAATCGGACGGCTGTCCTTCATCCTATCCTTTAAGTAAGACGGCACCGTTTGATGCACTGCATAGGATGCCGTTTAGTATACTGCTGGAATGTCGTTTAATGCACTGCAGGTCCTCATTACTTCATTAACCATATAAGTGCTGCTGCTTATCACGTGTATTGATTTCTGCATGAAGATGAGTTAGAAAAACAATTGAATATAAAAAATAGTTGACACATTTATCACACCGTGGTTGTGCGATTCTGGAGTTCTTGTAAATAACACAGTTAGTGAAGAATTCATCAATATTAAACCGCTAAGCTTATTTTTCAACAAAAACGGTGGCCAGCTTTTTAGATCAGACAAGCACCGTAAGTTTTTTCAGGTTTTCTGTAGCTGTCAGGCGCCACAGAGCTATGATGCTACATCTTCTTGTCTCTTGTAAAGAGACGCTTCACGAGAGATGCCGTGAAGCAATAGAGGTGCTTAGTCATAATTTTCTCTATAAAAGAAATATTCAGCTCATCTTCATTCGCATCCCATCTTCTTTACTTTTCTGTAATTAGTCTGCATTCTTACTCTGCAATCTCTCTCTGCATTCTTACTCTACAATGGCCCAGCAATCTTCTCGTAACCAATACGTGAGGTATTCTACACCATTTTCACCAGTTGTTTCTGCTTCTGCTGTAGGTTCTATAGTACAATACAATAATGATCTGGCTAATAAGTCAGATGTTGAAACTATCTACGAGCTTGTAAATCTCGGTACCCATTACTCTTCAGCTATTTATGCATTTTCTCAGCGACTACAATCCAAACCTTATGATTTGGACAAACTCAATGAGAAAATTTCTATCCTTCAGCGACTTCTTCAGGAGTCTCACATGAAGATAGAAGCAATAAAGCAAGAGAATAGGAAATTAAAATCCTTGCTTAATTCTTCTTTTAGATTGCCTACTCCTTTAGACAGAGATGCTACGCAAATTTTAGAGGAGCAAGATCGTTTGAAGAATGAGGCGAAGAGCCTCAAATTTCTGTAATTTTGTTTCGAGATAATAAAATAATATCTCACAAATATTTATATTGTGTATCTATCTTCTGGTAGATATTCTGTGTGCTCTATTTTATATTTGGTAGCTAAAATCATATTCTGCGCAGATGAGGGTTGCATTCACTTCTACGTTTAAAGTGAAAACTAATAGATCTAAACGAATAGATATAGATCTGTCAATACACAACAAAAATACATGTTCAACACCCAAAAAAATCAATTTTTTTTTCTCTTTCAAAAAATCAACTCGGAGATGAAAATAAAAGAAAGATGACTTAGAAAATAGAAAAATAAAAATAGAAGGAAGCAGTTTTGATGGTTTTGCTTTGCCTTTTGTGGTTTAGAGGGTGCAAAAGTGGTTTTGTTGTTCTGGTGAATACCTTGAATTGCAGCAAAACTCGTACATCTTTCCTCCGCTTAGCAAAGGTCACCTGCGTGTTGATCTTGTTCTCGATCCTCAACATAAACAAAAGAAAAGAAAAGAGAGAAAAAGTTTACTTTCGGAGAGAAGAGGAAAGAGAAAGTGAAGATGAAAGTCTGAAAGAAAAAAAACTTGAATCAAAAAGAAAAAAAAACATATAAGCACAGATAGAAAAAAAAATTTGTTTTGTGAATCTGAAAAATAGAAATCAAACGAAAGGAAAAAAGAAACTTTAATAAATTTTTTACAAACAGATATGAAATAAACGCAAGAAAATAAACCAAAAACAGATCTCTTCATATCTTTGTAGATGTGTTCAAACCTGTTTGTAGGGGAAGAAGCTGTGAAGAGATGGTGGACGGAGGTGGTGCGACGGCGCCGGAAACGGCTCAAAACCATGCGGCTTAGATAGGCTGTAGGTGGCTAACGGTGGCTCCGATGGTGGTGAAACTTGGTGGGGATGTTCATCGGTGAGAGGGAAGAAAACTGGGTGGCTGGTGTATGACACCTCCACCGGACGGGGGTGCAATGGCCGGCCGAAGTAGGGGCGACGGGAAGGAGAAAAGAGAAGGGGAGAGAGAGAAAAGAAGAAAGAAGAACGGGAGAGAAAAGAAAAACGCAGGAGAAGAGAAAAGAAAGAAAGAAGAATAAATAATTATCTTTACTGTGCATTTCAAATTTTTTATTATCATTACTGTGCAGGAATCGAATTATTATATTACTGTGCATAATTACTATCTAGTCACGGAAATTTTCGATGATTTATAGAATTTTTTATTATATTTACTGTGCATTTTGAATTTTTTATTATTATCTTTACTGTGCATGAATCGAATTATTATATTACTGTGTATCGTTACTGTGTAGTCGCGGAAATTTTTGACGATTTATAGAATTTTTTATTATATTTACTGTACATTTTGAATTTTTTATTATTATCTTTATTATGAAGGAATCGAATTATTATATTACTGTGTAGTTACGGAAATTTTCGACGATTTATAGAATTTTTTATTATATTTACTGTGCATTTTGAATTTTTTATTATTATCTTTACTGTGAAAGAATCAAATTATTATATTACTGTGCATAGTTACTGTGTAGTCATGGAAATTTTCGACGATTTATAGAATTTTTTATTATATTTATTGTGCATTTTGAATTTTATATTATATTTACTGTATAAATTAACAAAAAATAAAAACGGAATGTTACTGTGCAAAACGGAACGACAATTTAACTGTTTATTCCTGTAGTAAGCGCATAGGCGCTTATTATAATAGATAGATATGCTCATCTTTGAACTCTAACATTAATGCAGCAATTTTGGTTGGGGCAATGTAAAGTGTAAACACATAAAACTAGAAAAATGAAAAATTTACAACTCTCATAAATATTTTATAACTCTTTCACAATTTTTATTATTTCCTTTTATAGTGGCGTCCTACATCATTGTTTAAGAAGCCAAGTGTGTGAAGAAAAACTCTTAATACAATCATTTTGTTTTCATTTTCTGATTTTCATTTTTTTATTTATGTTATTTCTATCATTTAGAGTGCGGATATTAGACACATTACAATCACATTAATAGGGAATATTAAAAATATTGAAAGATATAAACATATTGCAAATGTGCTAGATAGAAAAAACAAGTATACATATACTTTTTTAATATCTCGTAACATAATCTCATTTTTTTATATTTATATTTTATTTTTAATATTTGTTTGGCTTTTAAATTTTTATTTTGTGTGTAAGACATAATTATATGACATTTTTTATGGAGAAACATTGCAAATATTAAAAGTAATCAATTGTAAAAGTCATTACGTGAAAAAAAAGAAAAAGTTTTGATGATATATTTTGAAGAACGAGATATATTTTAAATATAATTTTTTGTTAGTTTAGAATTTTTTTTTTTAAATTCAATCTATTTTTTAAAAAAAATTACAACATGGCATGCCAAGTGTAATGCTACATGAGCATATTTAATAGCTTTTGGTACATTGTAATCTTCCCAATTTCATAGAGAGAGAGAGGCTCTCACTTCTCCATAGAACCCGAAACAGAAAAGCTACCCAGAGGGAGGTGGGGCTTCCTCCTCCCTCCCTCCCACCTTCTCCGTTATTTCCTTGTTATATTACCCGTTTTTCTCCAATGTTTATTTTGTTTCTGCTTTGTTTAGGTGCTTGAGAATAAGGCCTTCGATGGTTGCAGTTATGGAGGCTTAAGGGCAACAGGTATCTGTTTGCATGGCTGATGCACCGTGGCTCAAGTCCACTTCCCCAAAGGCTTCATTTTAAAGACCATCCCACCAGGAACCAACTACGTTGTGGGTGAGAACAATAGCTCTATTGCTGTGAAGCCGAAATGGTGGTTGGGTGGCAACGTTGATGGAGCTGGAGATCCTCGAAGTGAGTGGCGTGGTCCATCTATGGTGGTGCTCGGCGTGAGTGGTGTTGCGGTGCAACTCGAAGGGATGCATTTTGTGACGCCCCCAACTCCCACGTATGGCCATGTGGAAATTGAGACGTCGGGACGATGACAACACGGTCACACATCCCATCGCCAAGTGCCAAAAGTGTGTGCCCAAGCAATATGTGTACAAATAAAAACACGCAGTAGATTAATAAAGTCATATAACTAAGTACCAGAATTTTTTGTTTAACTACAAACCAGTTTAAAACAAACGTAAATAAAATATTACATGTTCAACATCTCAAATCCAAATACATACTAATAAAAACAATGACGAATGTAATATATAAAAAGCACTCCAAATTACTCCTCCGGCGGAGCCGTCTCCTCGGGTTTAGCCTCATCGTCATCTACATCTGCACTAAAATCTACAGTACCAAAAATGGTGCCGCAGGTAAGTAATAATCCAAACGATGCAAGATAAAAATATATTACAACCAAAACAATATGCATGAAGTATGCCTAATGCACATGTCCCAAAAACAACATATTTTTCCACACACACACCAAAATCCCATTTGGCCCAAAAACATTTTCCTTAAACATATCCTCGCCATTATGCCAGATAATGGCCCAAAAACCAGTCTCGGCATTTTCTGAGAAAATGGCCCATTAACCAAACCATCAGAGCACTGTAGGCGGGAATCGCAGGCGGGACTCTACCACCATCCCTGCTCACCACCATCCCTACGCGTGCACCGTAGGCGGGACTCTACCACCATCCCTACGCTGCGTGCACCGTAGGCTGNGCACCGTAGGCGGGAATCGCAGGCGGGACTCTACCACCATCCTTGCTCACCACCATCCCTACACATGCCTTTGAATCAAACCAATCAATCCAAACTTCACGTTTACCAATAAAACCATATCTCGCTCGAAAACCCAGTTTTCAAGATTTAACACATGCATATGAGTGCACAATGCAATGCAAATAAAATTATACAAATTCACCAACATATTCCAAACATCAATAACAACCAAACAAACAACTCCTTCCTCAATTCCAACCGACCCCCGACTCCTCGGACTCAGTCCTGGAATAACCAACCAGATCACAAATAAATTATTGTAAAGGCAATAATAATTTAAATCTAAAACGAAGTTTGGAAAATACTTACAGCGCTATATATTATTTTTCGAAGGATCGGCGCAGCAAACGGTGAAGGAAAAGCAACGTAACAGTGAAATTTCACTGTGGCCGTGGGTTGTAAAATACCCACTTTTGAACAGGGACAAACCAAAGCTCGGGATTGATAGAGAATGGCCTAGAGGTGCTTATGAAGCTAAGGGAAGTGGAGTTTGGCCGTGGGTGGTGGCGGAAATGGCGGTGGAAGGCTTAATCGCCCAAATCGAAGTTTAGCTCGTGGGAGCTGCTCCGGCGACAGATCGAGACGGGAAATGGGTGGGTTAGGAAGGCAAGGAGCCGATGATGAAATGGTGAAGAGGTGGTGGCCGGAGGTGGAGCGACGGCGGCGCTGGAGCACTTTGACGCCACGGCTTGATGGGTTTTTCCTGGCTAAACGGCGGCACGGTTGGGGATGAAACTTGGTGGGGTAGTTCACTGGAGGGATGTAACAGCCCGCTAAAATTTAGCCTTATCTACTCACCCTTCTCTTTCTTTTTCGCACATATTAGACAGAGGCAATCAGTTTTGGATTCTTTCCCGACAGCAATCACTATCTCTCTCGTCTCTACCCTCACCCGAAATCACGTGCATAATTTATCTTTTTCCGTAAATCACGTTACTTTGTTCTTCACCGACAACTGTAAAATCATGAACAGAATTATCCTAAGCGTTGTACCTCGATGGCGTATTCCGGATCTTATCCACCGGATTTCAAAGTATTAGATAAGCTTGTTTTTAAAGTAGCACAATTATAATAATTTAATGAGCTCTGAAAATATTATAATTGTGGATAATTACTTAGATTAAATATTTTAGTTGTTTTAAGATATTAAGAGGTTTAATTTTACGTTGAAAACTCTTATTTAAATTAAATGGTTTTATCCTCTTTGAGTGATTAAAGATACTTTATCATTTTAATAATGATGAAGAAATATTATTTTATAAACCTTAGTTTATAAAATAATAATCTATCTTAATTCCTCTCAGTGTTTATTTAAGTGTTTTATGCACTTTGATTAATTAATGATACTTTATCATTTTATATAATGATGAAGAAAATATTATTTTTATAAACTTTAGTTTATAAAATAATATTCTATCTTAATTCCTCTCAGTGTTGTAATTAAGTGTTTTATTAATTTAAATGATTTTATCCTCTTCGATTAATTAACGGTACTTTATCATTTTAAATAATGATGAGAAAATATTATTTTATAAACTTTAGTTTATAAAATAATATTCTACCTTAATTTCTCGTAGTGTTTTATTTAAAGTGTTTTATTGAAAATAAAACACTTACGCGTTTTCAAATCAGTGTTTTAACTCATCGTTGGATTATTTGAGGATCCCGAAGCGTAGGATTGAAGTTAATTACCTAGGCCCCTACCCTTTTCCCTTCACTTTTTCCTTTTCTCTTTTTTCTCTTTTTCCTTTTTCTCTTTTCTCTCTTCTCTTTCCTCTCTCCTCTCTTTCCTCTTCATGGCCAACGTACGTAGCACCCTTCCACCATAGCCGATCGGTTTGAGCTTCCTACCGGCGCCACCTCCGGCCACCATGCCTCACCTCCCTCACCGGCGTGTTCCTCCCTCACCGGCAAACACAACCTCACCGGTGGTGAGATAAACCGGCCACCCAATCTCTCTCCTTTCTCCTCCAAACAAATGGGTCTTTAAGGCTTTTTCACCATTTTGGACCACCATACACGGCCAAATCAGCCACCAAGCACCACCAATGGATTCCCTCATCAAGGGCTTCCTCCCCATGTCTTTCTTTTCCCCTAACTCTCACTCTTTCTCATATGGGTCTCTCAAATCACACTTTCGGTTGCACCACCGTGCACCACCATACACGGCCACCCGTGGTGTTTCACCACCACCATCTTGTTCCTCTCATCCCCATGAACCTCTCCAAGAAATTTCATGGCCAACGGAGCTTTGTAGAGCTCTCACTCTCCCTCACTCTCCAAGGCCGAAAATGGCTTCAAACGGCCGATCCGCCGCCGTTAGCCGCCGTACGACCACCACCTCGCCACCACAGCTCCACCACATGTTCATCTACCTTTCCCTAGCTTGCCATGAAGTTCTATGGCATTTCGCTACCTCACGCCTCCTCCCACCTTTCGGATTTACTGTTCACGGCGTGATGCCGCCGTGCTCCGCCACCTTTGACCATCACAAGGTGACCATGAGCCTTCCAAGGCCACGCCTAGCTTTTCTCAAGCCCAAACTACCACTTTATGTGGTGGACAGCCACCGTAAACAGTAATTAAAATCCAATAATTTAAAATAAAGGAACTATTATATTAATTAAATTAAAATATTCATTCAGTGAAAATACACGTAAAAAACGGGGTGTCACATCCTCCCCCCCTCAAAATAAATTTCGTCCTCGAAATTTGTGAGATCAATATCAGCGCCAAGCAGGATACAATACGCAACTCAGAGTATACTTGAGAAAATCATACCATCAGTCATTTCCACACAAGTATGATTAAAGCTCTCTCCAATTATACTCCTAAAGCAATTCCATCATATTCGTACTAGTCTCCCAGCGATGCATCACGTCTAGAACTCCTAAAGCAGCCATGTAAACCGGAATCACCATATCGTCAAGAACTTCAAAACCATACCAAAGAAAATTCTAAAAATTATTACTTCTTAGAATGAATTGTATTAATCTCAATCAACCTATCATCGAAACTTTCATTGTATACTATATCTTGGTAACCTAATAGTCACTTCCAAAATAAACCATCAATAAACATAATTTGCCCAACCAAAATATTACTCTCCAATTACAAGCACCTTCTCGAAATTTTAAGTCATCACTAATTACTCAAAATCAGCACACCTAATTATCTCCAAAATATCACGCTTCCGTGCGCACTCTGATAACTCGCCAAAAAGCAAAAAGACTATATCCTCATAAATTAACACCCTTGAGTACAAGCTAACTCTAACACCTGGAAGCAAGAAAATCCTTTACCACATTTTGATAGAAAATAAAGTCTCCCAAAATCATGAACTATCACTCCTATTCCTCAATTATCTCTAGCTACCTTAATTAAATCAAAATTCCGCAACGACACCCATGATCATCAACAAAGAAGACGATATCAATCAATTGCAACCTTCCAAATTAAAAACAAGTAACATTATCTCAAAATACGCCAATCTCATCTAAAATAAAGAACATAAGGCTCGAATCCGTCCCGACCAACTAATAAAGCTCCTATAGCCCCTACCCAACAACTTACACTTTCAAGATCACCACCTAAATTCTGAATATCGTCTAATTTAGAGATGACTAAATTCACTACGAACAACGATTAAATTCACCATAACCTTAATGAACCCTTCTTGTAAACTCGCTTATCTACTTCTATTCTCATAACCCTAATATTAGCACGACTATTTCCTTCAACTGCATACAAAATTAAATCTCAAGATAGGCCATGCTATTCAAAACTCCAATCCACCAAAACTATTGCACTAAACTCCTAAGTCCTACTGCTTATTACCTCACTTATCTGGTTAGGCTAATCACAGTTGATCCCTAACCTTCCACTTTCAAGATTTTATTATCCACCATACATGACGACCCAACAATCTCTTTTCAAGTTAAATGAAAATGTCTATAATTCTCCCAACTGGACACTCAAACTCCAAAGGAAAGTATAGTCTCAAAATTTAAATTCCTATGTGATCTCAAGTCACAATTAATTCTTGAAGATAATCTCAACAATTAATGCCAACCATCACTCCAATTGGTAACCCGCTTCAACTGCACACTCCAATCAACTCACTAAGAACTCGAAGTTAAGATCTCATGAATTTAATACCATCACATCGAATCCACTTCCATTTCCAACATCTGTACCTATATCCTCGAAATAAACAAAATTTATTTCCCAAAAACCCGCACCATTTATTATCCTTAAACTCGATATAGATCAATCATAAAACCTACCACTAAAACTTCGAACTATAACATTTATTTTCCCGAATACGATACAAATCGTTAATTCTCAGATAATTACACAGACTAAATTAATACCTTCATTCCCCAAATAAATATTCTCCTTAAAAATTTCCTATATTTATCATTCAACCATGATCAACCCCATTTTTGTGGTTACAGCCTAATCAATCTCCAGAATATAACAAGCTCGCGCACCAAGTCTGTGAAACTAAGAACTCAACTCTTATTATAAATTGGTCCTTCAACTCTGCAATTCTAAAACCTTAAATCAAATAAGAATAATTTCTAGAATTTCTAAGATCAATGAGCTTACACCCCATAATAGAACAATCGGCTCCCAAAGTTTTTAAAATCTAAAACATTAACGGATAATAAATCACTTTCTGAAATCCTCAAGATGGATGGCTTTAATCCAAAACATTCATCTTAAAAACTTGTAAATTTTAAAACCCCAATTGCCACCAAATTGCTCATCCGAATTAGCGAAATTTAAAACTTAAAATTTAATTATTTCCCCCAAAGCTTGTCGAACCTAACACCTTAATTACCAAAATCTTATTTCCTAAAATCTATAAGGCCTCAAACCTTAGATAAAATTCTCTTAAACCAATCCTTAAAGTTCGTTGAACCTACACTCCCCTATTCTATAGCCTCTTTACAAAAATTCTACAAAACCTAAGACCTCAATTATCTTAAGCGACTTAAAGCTAACTCCCCTTCCTTAGTTGCAACTTACATTCCTAC
Source organism: Carya cathayensis (assembly GCA_011037825.1). NCBI lineage: Eukaryota > Viridiplantae > Streptophyta > Magnoliopsida > Fagales > Juglandaceae > Carya > Carya cathayensis. The sequence goes on along the minus strand of QGSO01000158.1, from coordinate 1,766,371 downwards.
TCCCAAGGATCGCCTAACCCAGTCGTTCCCTTCTAGCCACAATATTATAAAAGTAACCACCTCTATAAAATTCAACCCTACTACACTAAGTATTTATTCCTACCAACGACACTCTCGATAGTTCCGTCCTCCTGCCATAGCATAATCCTCAACCCCACTTTTTAACTCCGGACAAAACAAAACAAAACAACTTAAAACAAAATAAATAAAACAAATAAAACAACATACTTGCAATTCAAATAAAATCAAATCAAACCAAACCAAATCAAATGGAATTAAATAAAATAAATTCAAATCAAATAAAATCGAATCAAGTTAAAGAAAAACAATTCAACTTAAATAAATAAAATAATTTAAACTCAAGCTTTTAAAACTTTCTGGTACTCCACCTATGGGACATATGGTTTTACCCAGAGCCGAACCGCTCTGATACCACCTGTGACGCCCCCAACTCCCACGTACGGCCACGTGGAAATTGAGACGTCGGGGCGATGACAACACGGTCACACATCCCATCGCCAAGTGCCAAAAGTGTGTGCCCAAGCAATATGTGTACAAATAAAAACACGCAGCGGATTAATAAAGTCATATAACTAAGTACCAGAATTTTTTGTTTAACTACAAACCAGTTTAAAACAAGCATAAATAAAATATTACAAGTTCAACATCTCAAATCCAAATACATACTAATAAAAACAATGACGAATGTAATATATAAAAAGCACTCCAAATTACTCCTTTGGCGGAGCCGTCTCCTTGGGCTCAGCCTCCTCGTCATCTACATCTGCACCAAAATCTACAATACCAAAAAAGGTGCCGTAGGTAAGTAATAATCCAAATGACGCAAGATAAAAACATATTACAATCAAAACAATATGCATGAAGTATGCCCAATGCATATGTTCCAAAAACAACATATTTTTCCACACACACGCCAAAATCCCATTTGGCCCAAAAACATTTTCCTTAAACATATCCTCGCCATTATGCAAGATAATGGCACAAAAACCAGTCTCGCCATTTTCCTAGAAAATGGCCCATTAACCAAACCATCAAAGCACTGTCGGCGGGAATCGCAGGCGGGACTCTACCACCATCCTTGCTCACCACCATCCCTACGTGTGCACCGTAGGCGGGAATCATAGGCGGGAGGGACTCTACCACCATTCCTGCTTACCACCATCCCTACGCCGCGTGCACCGTAGGCGGGAATCGCAGGCGGGACTCTACCACCATCCCTACTCACCACCATCCCTACACGTGCCTCTGAATCAAACCAATCAATCCAAACGTTTATGTTTACCAATAAAACCATATCTCGCTCGAAAACCCAGTTTTCAAGATTGAACACATGCATATGAGTGCACAATGCAATGCAAATAAAATTATACAAATTCACCAACTTAATCCAAACATCAATAACAACCAAACAAACAACTCCTTTCTCAATTCCAACCGACCCCCGACTCCTCGGACTCAGTCCGGAATAACCAACCAGATCACAAATAAATTATTGTAAAGGCAATAATACATTTAAATCTAATACGAAGTTTGGAAAATACTTACAGCGCTATATATTAATTTTTGAAGGATCGGCGCATAGCAAACGGTGAAGGAAAAGCAACGTAACAGAGAAATTTCACTGTGGCCGTGGGTTGTAAAATACCCACTTTTGAACAGGGACAAACCAAAGCTCGGGATTGATAGAGAATGGCCTAGAGGTGCTTATGAAGCTAAGGGAAGTGGAGTTTGGCCGTGGGTGGTGGCGGAAATGGCGGTGGAAGGCTTAATCGCCCAAATCGAAGTTTAGCTCGTGGGAGCTGCTCCGGCGACAGATCGAGACGGGAAATGGGTGGGTTAGGAAGGCAAGGAGCCGATGATGAAATGGTGAAGAGGTGGTGGCCGGAGGTGGAGCGACGGCGGCGCTGGAGCACTTTGACGCCACGGCTTGATGGGTTTTTCCTGGCTAAACGGCGGCACGGTTGGGGATGAAACTTGGTGGAGGTAGTTCACCGGAGGGAGGGGAAGATTTTGGTGGTGGTGGTGTTGGCCACGTTACCGGCGAGCGGCGGCACATGGTGGAGAGAGAAAACGGGCGAAATGGGTATAGAGAGAGAGAAAGAATTCGCACGGGGGAGGGGGAAACCGCGGGGGAAGGGAGAGAAAAAGAAAGGGAAAAAGAAAGAAAAGAGAAAAAAGAAAAGGGAAAAGAGAAAAGAAAAGATGGAGGAAAAGAAATAAGGTCCAATCCTTACCTTTGGAGTCCAACAACTGATCCAACGAAAATAAGTTTAAAAGCAATAAAATTAAGAAAATATTGTAAACACAATGTAAAGCTAAAATATAATAAATAACTAGTAAAAACAAACTATTAAATTTTAAATCCAAAGACAAGCTAAAATAAATTAAACTGCAATTTAAATCCAATTAAAATCTGATAATTTAAAATAAAGGAACTATTATATTAATTAAATTAAAATATTCTTTCAGTGAAAATACACATAAAAAACGGGGTGTCACACATTTTGGTGCTCTACTTCCGCTAAGAGCACGGGGTGCAGTCAGGGTTGAAGTTTTATGGTAGGAAACGCCTCTTGCTGTCGGTGGTGGTAGCGTTTTAGAGCTAGAGGTTCTCAGCGTGCAAGGGTGTTGGGCTTGCATGCTCAACCTATGGTGGTGGATACGGTTTGCTCGTGGTGGGCTATGGTATGCAAAGAAATGAAAAGAAGCTCAGGCATAGGAGCAGTAGGAAAAGAAAGAAAGAAAGAAAAGAAAAAAAAAAAAAGAAGAAGAAGAAGAAGAAAAGAGGAAGGGGGCAGCAAAAATGATAGAGATGAAACCCTAGGGGCCTTCCCAGTTGCAAGTAGGCTGGACTTCTTTTGTTTGGGCTGGGCCCAAGGTGTTTTTTCAGTCCATGTGTTTTTAGTTTTTTCTATGTATTGTGTGGTTTTTGAGTGGTTTTCATGTATTTTCGTTTATTTAGTTTATTTTAGGTAGTATTAGAAAGCATTGTCTCTAGAACCTAGGGTTCGTAGAATTTGTACTTCACTCCAAGGGAGGTGGAGTTATGTGGGCTGTCTTAGTTAAGACAGATTTTGTCTCTCAGACGGTTAATCTAAGGCTTAGACAAGACCCTGTTAACGTAAAGAAATTTGTGGGTTGGAGAGCGATAAAATGTTAGAATTTTGTTTGTATTTTTCAGGTCAAAGTTGTAATTGTCCATTTTATGAATGAATGAAACAATGTTTCACTAAAAAAAAAAAAGCTTTTGGCAATAAAATTCAAATTGGATGACTAATTTGATTTATCTTAAAAGCATAGCTAGGGAAAAGTCAAATATCTCTTGACATAATATCAAATTATTGAAAAATCAGTAATTGTCATCTTTTAGTTATTTGATCATCATTTGATATAATATCACATTTGCAAATGAAAAAAATATATTTATCATTTATTTTTTATAATCTTATCATCATATCATGATGTGACATTAAATGATAATAAAACGACATACGGTTGTTAATTAAAAACATACTTAAAACAATAATATTGATTAATAGAATATTATATATTATTTATTATTATCTTTTGTATAAGAAAGTAAATCCCCACTTCAACAAAATCGTTTTTTGGGGATGAAAATTTTCGTCCCAAAATGTTGGGATTTCGTCCCAAAAAATATTTTGGGAAGAAAAAAATCGTCCCCAAAAGATATATTTGGTCAAAAATCTCAATTTCGTCCCAAAATATATCTTTTGGAACGATTTTGAAATTCACAGTTCGATACCGTTCGAACGGTTACTTTATTTGTCACGGTTTAATTTTGTTCCAGAATAACATTCGAATGGTTGAAATTTTACGTTCGAAAAAAATAAATGCGGTTGAACGGTTATGAAAATATGTTTAAACGATTACAGATTTTGATAACATTCGAACGGTATATTAGAATTCTGTTCGAACGTGAAGGGAACAAATCGAACGATAAAAGATATCGAATGGTTTTGAGTTATGTTCGAACGCTAAGATAATAAATAGCGTTTGAACATTTTTTGATCATATGATATTGTTTGAACGGCTTAATCATTACTGTTCGAACGTGACACAATCGTTCGAACGACTACTATTTTATCAGTACTCCATAATAATAAAAAACCAAATAGACATTCATAATATTTGAAAAACATACATTAAAAATTGTTAATACTCGCAAAAGTTTTATAATAAGTGCGAACTAATAAATAACCATGAGACTGGCATTGTTCATACATAATTAGATAATGTCATAATCTAAACGTAAAAAACTATCAGTTGCTTGGAGGCCTGTACTGTTGCATAAGCTACTGCATTTGGAGTTGCATATCTCTCCTGAACTCTGGTTGTTCTTCTTCATGTTGTTTGAGGTGCGTCTCCATGTCTCCTTGTTTTGCCAATTGAGCCTCTAACTCATGCTGCCTTGCAGCTAATTCTTTGATTCTGTGATTTGCATTCTCTTGCGTTATAGAGACAGACTCGGAAGAAGAGGAAGAGGAAGAAGATTTTACACAGCGACCCAAACCCCTCAAATATCCTGAACGTTGACCCAGAACTTGTGTAAAAATCTCAACATCATTATTTGAGGAATTTTGATCTGACGCAGATTCAGCACAAATGACAACCATTTTATCCTACACATAAGATAAAGAGTTAATATCATCATAAATATTCGAATATATTTATTTAAAAGAAATTATAATACTTACATAATTTTCACGGGCATCGGGATAACTCCACTCTCCATTACGATTAGTATGTGATACAGCATATAACTTTGTTAGATCATAATTGGCATCTGAATCTTGCTATAATAAAGATTTGTTAAGATATAAAGTCATTATGATTCATATATTCAATTAACTATATACAAATAAAAAAATAGCAATACCAATTTCTTAGAGAAGCGGGGGAAAGAGCCTGCATGTGAGTAATCTTCAATTTTGTTCTATTTGTTTTGTTTATAGAACTTCACTCCTACATAGGAATTGAAAATATTAGAAAGTGAAATTAGGACGACTAAAATAACTAAATTAATTATATCTTATATGATGGATCTTCAAACATGTCACAAAGTTTTTCCTAATCAGAAGATTGGACATCTTGAAAAGAATGTTGGCGTGCATCTTCGCTATTCTCGAACTTACTATAATGCTCATGACACCTCGCCTTATATTTGCGGAATGCATTACTCATAAGCTCTTTCACAGTCTTACGCTCCTCTCTTTGACCAAAATTTAATTCGAAATCATCCTTAAAAAAAAAAATTTAGACAAACATATTATCATTTATAATATTCTAACTTTAAGTAAAATATAAAAATTTACCAACTAAATAAATGTTTTAAATATTACCAAACAACGTTTCTTGATAAGCTCCTTAACATCTTGTGGGACTTTCTTCCATGAACTTGTTGCCAAATGTGTATAAGTTCGTGTAAGGGCACCCACATGTGATGCAAGCCAAGCTGCTAGTTGTCCTTTGCCTCCAGTATGCTCATCAAGAATGTTCACTTTGATCTTACCCACCTTACGATATTTTTTCAACATCACGCCTCTAGTAGTGCCTCGACCTTGACGAGATTGTACTGTGAACTCATCATGATATATAACATTGTAATCAATTTTCTATTATAACTTTAATTAATAGCTTTTATGAGTATTAGAATTTTACCTTGTTCTGTAGAGTCAATCTCTAATGATGAGTCTGAAGGAGAGCTAGGAACAGATGGAGATGCGATGCGAACTTACTTTCTCTTCGGAGNGATGCGAACTTCCTTTCTCTTCGGAGGCATAATTTTAGAAAACTGATACAATATTATTAAGTAAAATAGTGCTCATCATCACGTAATATGAAAACATAATTGGTCAATCACTATCTGTATCAGTATCATTTGACAATTCAATCTCATCATCTGTAGATACTTCAGAGGAATCAACATTTTGCTCATTTGTCACATCAACAATTTCAGCCTCAATATCTTCTCTATTTAATGGAATCATCTCATACTGGCTCAAATCCACAAACAAATTAAAGATGGGTGACTCTTTTGGTATGCTTCTTGAGTAGAGGGATCATTTTCTTCTTCATCTCGCCCTTCCGCCTGAGGGATAACATCATATATATTTCTTGGAGAATATTTTTGTACTACTCGCCATTATTTCCTAACTTCGGGTCATCTAAGTAGAATACTTGAGATGCTTGAGAAGTTAAAATAAAAGGATCATCTTCGTACCATTTTTTTGATGTATTAATACTCAAAAAATATTCATCATCACGGACTCCAGTTCGAGGATTGCTTAAATCCCACCAATCACACTTAAACAGATACACTGCAAGCTCCCCCAAATATTTCATTCCAATTATATCAACAATAACTCCATAGAAATCAATATTTTCTCCATCATGACTTCCCTCGACTAGGACACCACTATTTTGTGTTTTCCTATAACAATCTCGAATCCACTGTGTGATACCTACTTCCCGAGAGGAACTACATGTAGAATATTTGTAGCGCGTCTCAATGGGCCACGCGCTAATGCATACAGTTCATCCGATATATCGTTTAGATTATTCGCATGCATTTGTACAACCTACATATTGAGTAAAAGTTCCATTATATAAATAATAAACAATCAATATTATTTTGGATGAGTAAAACATATATAATGTCATTACGCGTTGTTCAAACCATCTCAGGAACTCCTCTTCATGTTTCTAATTTATATCATTTATTCTTAGTTCCTTGAGCATGTTAATATGATCACTGAAATTGATGATTACCACAATTCTTTTTATATTCTTAAAATTTTGCAAAAGTAAATGTGCGAATATTAAATTAAGAAAACACCATAACTTACTTCAAGTGGTTCTCTATCTCAGGGCAATTGTTCAGCACATACCACTGAGCTTTCTCAAACTCTCTTCCACATAATTCATAACCATGCACTGCACCAAGTGGACGTACTTGTTGGGAAAACACAGAAAACACATTTCGTTGTCTTGCTCGGTCAACGTCAAAGTTTCTTTCCAGTCGATTGAAATACTTGGAAAGAAGGTATGCCACTCTATCATCAATATATGTTTCTGCAATTGATCCTTTTGGGCGAGCCTTGTTACCAACTGTACGTTTCAACTTTCCAAGGAATCGTTCAATGGGATACATCCATCTATACTGAACTTGTCCTGCAAGTCGAGCCTCACGTGGTGTTGAACCCAAGGTTTCAAGTTTTGTGTAATTATACATCTATAATGGATTTTGATGATAACAAATGAATTCAAAGAATAAAGGAGTCTCAAGTTCAAGTTATCTACACAATTGAGTCAAGCACATCAAGAAACCAAGCATGAGCAAGAAGGGAACAAGTTCACATAAAGTTATAGAGTAATGTTGTAAATCTCTTAAAAATTTGAAATTAGGATTAAGGCTCAAAATTAATATTTTATCATAAAGCATTAAAATACATTTTCCACATGTGCATGAATATTTTGAAAATTAAATTTGAAAATTTTGAAAGATGATTGATTGTCATCTTTCACATGTGCATGACATGATTAAAGGTTTGAACTTTGAAAATATTAAGATGATTGATTGTCATCTTTCACATGTGCATGTTTTATTTGAATATTTTCAAAAGTGATGGATGCTTTTCTTGACTTATGCAAAAGGTAGATGTCTTTGTTTGAAAATTTTGAAAAGTAAAGTGTGCTCCTTTTGTCATATGCAAAAAGTAAAAGATTAGGTTTGAAATTTTTGAAAAGTAAAGTGTGCTCCTTTTGTCACATGCAAAAAGTAAAAAGATTAGGTTTGAAATTTTTGAAAAGTGAATGATGATGTCTTTGACATGTGAATCTTTTTAAATTTGAATATGAAGTCTCATATGCCTATAAATAGATCATTTGAGAGCTTCACATTCACAACACCAAGAGCATACAATATTCATTCAAAGACTTTCATTCTCTCTTCTCTAAGCATTGAGCCTTAACCCTTGTTCATTTTGAGAGATATAGTTTGCGCTGTATTGTTCTTATTTCACTCATTAAGGAGTGTTTTCTGATAATCTACCCACTATCAATTCTTGTATCAGTAAAAGGGTGTGTATAACCCTTGTGCGTGTAGAAAGTGTTCTACACAGGGAATAGTTGAATCACCACGTGTAAGGTGATTGCAAGTGTAGAGGGTGTTCTACACGGATCCTTTGTAGCGGTGTTGTTCAAAGGTGTAATAGGTTTCTATCTCCACCTGAAGGAGGTTGAATAGTGAATTCGGGGATCCTCAAGGGGTAGCTTGAGGCGAGGACGTAGGCAGTGGGGCCGAACCTCGTTAACATACTGAGTTTGCTTCTCTCTTACCCTTACTCTTTATATTTATTGTTGTTTATATTTTGTTTATATTTTATATTGTATATTTGATTTATAATTGTTATTTTTTTTAAATACAACTCAATTCACCCCCCTCTTGTGTTAGTCATCTGGGCAACAATTGGTATCAGAGCTAGAGCTCTATTATAAGATTAACTATCTTTTGAGTTAAGATCTTATGGCTAACATTGCAGCTTCATTTGGTGAAGGTCAATCTAGCAGTCGGCCTCCACTCTTTTGTGGAGACAATTACTCATTCTGGAAAGTTAGAATGAGAATATTCCTTCAGGCTCAAGGTCGAGAAATCTGGAAATGTATTGTAAATGGACCTTATATTCCAACAAAAGTGGTTGATGGAGTAAAGGTCAAAAAGGAAGAAGAAGAGTTTGATCGTGAAGACGATAGACTTTATACTTTGAATTTAACTGCTATGAATTTATTATATAATGCTCTCAATGGTAATGAGTTTAATAGAGTAATGACTTGCGCTACGGCAAAAGAAATTTGGGATAACTTGGAAGTTACTTATGAAGGAACTTCTCAAGTCAAGGAATCAAAAATTTATATTCTTACTCATGAATATGAAATGTTTAAGATGAATGATGATGAATCTATTTCTAGTATGCACACTCGTTTTACTAACATCATAAATAGCTTGACAGCTCTTGGCAAAGTTTATTCCAAAGTGGAGATGGTAAGAAAAATTCTCAACTCTCTACCAAAACGTTGGGAATCAAAAGTGACAGCGATTCTTGAAGCTAGAGACCTCAAGAAGCTCGAAGTGAATGAACTCATCGGGTCACTTATCACCCATGAGTACACATTGAAAAGAGGAGAAGAAGAAGGAAAGTCCAAAGAAGAGCTTGGCACTTAAAGCTGTTCCTCATGAAAGTGAAAGTGATGAAGATGAGGAAAATGACGACAAAGATGAAGAAGTTGCGATGATAACAAGAAGAATTCAGAGGTTCTTAAAGAAAAATAAAACTCCTCCGAGGAAATCCTTCAAAAAGTTTTCCAAGAAAGATTCAGGTAAAAATGACACTTTAATTTGTTATAAATGCAATAAGCCTGGTCATATCAAGCCAGATTGTCCTCTGCTAAAGAAAGATCGAAACAAAGGCAAGAAAGCAATGAAAGCTACATGGGATGATGATTCAAGTAGCTCAGATAGTGAAGCAAGCAATGGAGAATCAGCAAATCTTTGTCTTATGGCTAAAGATGACATTGAGGTAACAAATCTTGATAATATTGAAGATCCTTCATATGAAGAATTGCAAAATGTTTTAGAAGAGGTATATGAGGAATTTGAAAAATTGGGTATCAAGTATACTGCTTTGAAAAAGAAAAATTCTTCTTTAACAAACGAAATTGATATTTTAAGAAAAGAAAGTATTGTTTTGAAAGATGAAAATCTTGAGTTGAAGAAGAAGAAAACTGATTTAGAAAATATTGTTGAAAACTTTACGAATGGAAAAAGAAATTTTGAAAAACTTCTTGGTAGTCAAAGATGTGTTTTTGACAAGGCAGGCTTGGGATATATGCCAAAACAAAAATACAAACCTTATAAAAACTTCTTTGATAATCCTTCTACATCAAAGTCCTAATATTCAAAATTCTTTTCATAATAAGTTTGTCAAAAAAGGATACTATTATAATCACTCAAGATCTTCATATATGTCACATGCTATTTGCAATTTTTGTAATAGAAATGGTCATAATTATCATGCTTGTCCTATTAGAAGAAAGCATACAATGACTATTAGGGCCATATGGGTACCTAAAAATCTTGTTTCTTCTAATACTAATAAATAAAGGACCCAAAGAACTTGGGTACCAAGAAAAATCATTTTAATTGTTTTTATAGGTATGCATGAAGTCCTCTACAAGCAAAAACAAATGGTTTTTAGATAGTGGATGTTCAAGACACATGACGGGAGACAAGACTAAGTTCTTTGATCTTAGATCTAAAGAAGAAGGACACGTGACATTTGGAGACAACTCGAAAGGGAAGATCATGGGAATAGGTAAAATTGGTAATAAATCTTCTCTCATAATTGAAGATGTTCTACTTGTTGAAGGTCTAAAACATAATCTTTTGAGTATAAGTCAATTATGTGATAAAAGATTTACAGTTACTTTCAAAATGGATAAGTGCATTATTTTGAATGATCATGATTGTAATATTTGTTTTACTGCTTTTAGAAGCAACAATGTTTATACAATCGATTTTGAAGAAATTACCTCACAAGATACTATTTGTTTTTCAGCTCAAAATGAAACTAGTTGGCTATGGCATAGAAGACTAGGTCATGCTAACATGGAACTTATTTCTAAACTTTCAAAAAATGATCTTGTAAGAGGTTTACCAAAGGTCAAATTTTCTTAAAGACAAAATTTGTGATGCATGCCAATTTACCTTGTTCTGTAGAGTCAATCTCTAATGATGAGTCTGAAGGAGAGCTAGGAACAGGTGAAGATGAGATGCGAACTTCCTTTCTCTTCGGAGGCATAATTTTAGAAAACTGATACAATATTTATTAAATAAAATAGTGCTCATCATCACGTAATATGAAAACATAATTGGTCAATCACTATCAGTATCAGTATCATTTGACAATTCAATCTCATCATCTGTAGATACTTCAGAGGAATCAACATTTTGCTCATTTGTCACATCAACAATTTCAGCCTCAATATCTTCTCTATTTAATGGAATCATCTCATACTGGCTCAAATCCACAAACAAATTAAAGATGGGTAACTCTTTTGGTATGCTTCTTGAGTAGAGGGATCATTTTCTTCTTCATCTCGCCCTTCCGCCTGAGGGATAACATCATATATATTTCTTGGAGAATATTTTTGTACTACTCACCATTCATTTCCTAACTTCGGGTCATCTAAGTAGAATACTTGAGATGCTTGAGAAGTTAAAATAAAAGGATCATCTTCGTACCAATTTTTTGATGTATTAATACTAAAAAAAAATTCATCATCATGGACTCCAGTTCGAGGATTGCTTAAATCCCACCAATCACACTCAAATAGATACACTGCAAGCTCCCCCAAATATTTTATTCAAATTATATCAACAATAACTCCATAGAAATCAATATTTTCTCCATCATGACTTCCCTCGACTAGGACACCACTATTTTGTGTTTTCCTATAACAATCTCAATCCACTGTGTGATACCTACTTTCCCGGGGAACTACATGTAGAGTATTTGTAGCGCGTCTCAATGGGCCACGCGCTAATGCATTCAGTTCATCCGATATATCGTTTAGATTATTCGCACGCATTTGTACAACCTACATATTGAGTAAAAGTTCCATTATATAAATAATAAACAATCAATATTATTTTGGATGAGTAAAACATATATAATGTCATTACGCGTTGTTCAAACCATCTCAGGAACTCCTCTTCATGTTTCTAATTTATATCATTTATTCTTAGTTCCTTGAGCATGTTAATATGATCACTGAAATTGATGATTATCACAATTCTTTTTATATTCTTAAAATTTTGCAAAAGTAAATATGCGAATATTAAATTAAGAAAACACCATAACTTCAAGTGATTCTCTATCTCAGGGCAATTGTTCAGCATATACCACTGAGCTTTTTCAAACTCTCTTCCACATAATTCATAACCATGCACTGCACCAAGTGGACGTACTTGTTGGGAAAACACAGAAAACACATTTCGTTGTCTTGCTCGGTCAACGTCAAAGTTTCTTTCCAGTCGATTGAAATACTTGGAATAGAAGGTATGCCACTTATCATCAATATATGTTTCTGCAATTGATCCTTTTGGGCGAGCCTTGTTACCAACTGTACGTTTCAACTTTCCAAGGAATCGTTCAATGGGATACATCCATCTATACTGAACTTGTCCTGCAAGTCGAGCCTCACGTGGTGTTGAACCCAAGGTTTCAAGTTTTGTGTAATTATATATTTACACATGGATTTTGATGATAACAAATGAATTCATAGAATAAAGGAGTCTCAAGCTCAAGTTATCTACACAATGGAGTCAAGCACATCAAGAAACCAAGCATGAGCAAGAAGGGAGCAAGTTCACATTAAAGTCATAGAATAATGTTGTAAATCTCTTTAAAATTCGAAATTAGGATTAAGGCTCAAAAATTAATATTTTATCATAAAGCATTAAAATACATTTTCCACATGTGCATGAATATTTTGAAAATTAAATTTGAAAATTTTGAAAGATAATTGATTGTCATCTTTCACATGTGCATGCCATGATTAAAGGGTTGAACTTTGAAAATATTAAAGATGATTGATTGTCATCTTTCACATGTGCATGTTTTATTTGAATATTTTCAAAAGTGATTGATGCTTTTCTTGACTTATGCAAAAGGAAGATGCCTTTGTTTGAAAATTTTGAAAAGTAAAGTGTGCTCCTTTTGTCATATGCAAAAAGTAAAAGATTAGGTTTGAATTTTTTGAAAAGTAAAGTGTGCTCATTTTGTCACATGCAAAAAGTAAAAAGATTAGGTTTGAAATTTTTGAAAAATGAATGATGATGTCTTTGACATGTGAATCTTTTTAAATTTGAATATGAAGTCTCATATGCCTATAAATAGATCATTTGAGAGCTTCACATTCACAACACCAAGAGCATACAACTCTCATTCAAAGCTTTCATTCTCTCTTCTCTAAGCATTGAGCCTTAATCCTTTTTCATTTTGAGAGATATAGGTTGTGCTGTATTGTTCTTATTTCACTCATTGAGGAGTGTTTTCTGATATTCTACCCACTATCAATTCTTGTATCAGTAAAAGGGTGTGTACAACCCTTGTGCGTGTAGAAAGTGTTCTACACAGGGAATCGTTGAATCACCACGTGTAAGGTGATTGCAAGTGTAGAGGGTGTTCTACACGGATCCTTTGTAGCGGTGTTGTTCAAAGGTGTAATAGGTTTTTACCTCCACCTGAAGGAGGTTGAATAGTGAATTCGGGGATCCTCAAGGGGTAGCTTGAGGCGAGGACGTAGGCAGTGGGGCCGAACCTCGTTAACATACTGAGTTTGATTCTCTCTTACCCTTACTCTTTATATTTATTGCTATTTCGTATTTTGTTTATATTTGATATTGTATATTTGATTTATAATTTTTTTTTTTTTTTAAATACAACTCAATTCACCCCCCCTCTTGTGTTAGTCATCTGGGCAACAATTGGTATCAGAGCTAAAGCTCTGTTATAAGATTAACTATCTTTTGAGTTAAGATCTTATGGCTAACATTGCAGCTTCATTTGGTGAAGGTCAATCTAGCAGTCGGCCTCCACTCTTTTGTGGAGACAATTATTCATTCTGGAAAGTTAGAATGAGAATATTCCTTCAGGCTCAAGGTCGAGAGATCTGGAAATGCATTGTAAATGGACCTTATATTCCAACAAAAGTGGTTGGTGGAGTAAAGGTCAAAAAGGAAGAAGAAGAGTTTGATCGTGAAGACGATAGACTTTATACTTTGAATTTAACTGCTATGAATTTATTATATAATGCTCTCAATGGTAATGAGTTTAATAGAGTAATGACTTGTGCTACGGCAAAAGAAATTTGGGATAACTTGGAAGTTACTTATGAAGGAACTTCTCAAGTTAAGGAATCAAAAATTTATATTCTTACTCATGAATATGAAATGTTTAAGATGAATGATGATGAATCTATTTCTAGCATGCACACTCGTTTTACTAACATCATAAACAGTTTGACAGCTCTTGGTAAAGTTTATTCCAAAGTGGAAATGGTAAGAAAAATTCTCAACTCTCTACCAAAACGTTGGGAATCAAAAGTGACAGCGATTCTTGAAGCTAGAGACCTCAAGAAGCTCGAAGTGAATGAACTCATCGGGTCACTTATCACCCATGAGTACACATTGAAAAGAGGAGAAGAAGAAGGAAAGCCAAAGAAGAGCTTGGCACTTAAAGCTGTTCCTCATGAAAGTGAAAGTGATGAAGATGAGGAAAATGACGATAAAGATGAAGAAGTTGCGATGATAACAAGAAGAATTCAGAGATTCTTAAAGAAAAATAAAACTCCTCCGAGGAAATCATTCAAAAAGTTTTCCAAGAAAGATTCAGGTAAAAATGATACTTTAATTTGTTATAAATGCAATAAGCCTGGTCATATCAAGCCAGATTGTCCCCTGCTAAAGAAAGATCGAAACAAAGGCAAGAAAGCAATGAAAGCTACATGGGATGATGATTCAAGTAGCTCAGATAGTGAAGCAAGCAATGAAGAATCAGCAAATCTCTGTCTTATGGCTAAAGATGATATTGAGGTAACAAATTTTGATAATATTGAAAATCCTTCATATGAAGAATTGCAAAATGTTTTAGAAGAGGTATATGAAGAATTTGAAAAATTGGGTATCAAATATACTGCTTTGAAAAAGAAAAATTCTTCTTTAACAAACGAAATTGATATTTTAAGAAAAGAAAATATTGTTTTGAAAGACGAAAATCTTGAGTTGAAGAAAAAGAAAACTGATTTAGAAAATATTGTTGAAAACTTTACGAATGGAAAAAGAAATTTTGAAAAACTTCTTGGTAGTCAAAGATGTGTTTTTGACAAGGCAGGCTTGGGATATATGCCAAAACAAAAGTTCAAACCTTATAAAAACTTCTTTGATAATCCTTCTACATCAAAGTCTAATATTCAAAATTCTTTTCATAATAAGTTTGTCAAAAAAGGATACTATTATAATCATTCAAGATTTTCATATATGTCACATGCTATTTGTAATTTTTGTAATAGAAATGGTCATAATTATCATACTTGTCCTATTAGAAGAAAACATACAATGACTATTAGGGCCATATGGGTACCTAAAAATCTTGTTTCTTCTAATACTAATAAATAAAGGACCCAAAGAACTTGGGTACCAAGAAAAATCATTTTAATTGTTTTTATAGGTATGCATGAAGTCCTCTACAAGCAAAAACAAATGGTTTTTAGATAGTGGATGTTCAAGACACATGACGGGAGACAAGACTAAGTTCTTTGATCTTAGATCTAAAGAAGAAGGACACGTGACATTTGGAGACAACTCGAAAGGGAAGATCATGGGAATAGGTAAAATTGGTAATAAATCTTCTCTCATAATTGAAGATGTTCTACTTGTTGAAGGTTTAAAACATAATCTTTTGAGTATAAGTCAATTATGTGATAAAAGATTTACAGTTACTTTCAAAATGGATAAGTGCATTATTTTGAATGATAATGATTGTAATATTTGTTTTACTGCTTTTAGAAGTAACAATGTTTATACAATCGATTTTGAAGAAATTACCTCACAAGATACTATTTGTTTTTCAGTTCAAAATGAAACTAGTTGGCTATGGCATAGAAGACTAAGTCATGCTAACATGGAACTTATTTCTAAATTTTTAAAAAAATGATCTTGTAAGAGGTTTACCAAAGGTAAATTTTCTTAAAGACAAAATTTGTGATGTATGCCAATTTGGTAAGCAAACAAAAATTTCTTTTAAAACCAAGAAACATATTTCCACTACTAGACCACTACAACTGATACACATGGATCTTTTTGGACCAAATAGAGTTGCAAGTTTAGGAGGAAAATATTATGCATTTGTTATTGTTGATGATTTCTCTAGATATACTTGGGTCATCTTTTTTGTTCATAAAGATGAGGCACATAATGCCTTTACCAAGTTATGCAAGAGAATTCAAAATGAAAAATGCTATATTATTTCAAGTATCCGAAGTGATAGGGGAAAAGAGTTTGTTAATAAAAATATTGAAACATTTTGTGATGAAAATGGTTTTGTGCATAACTTTTCTGCTCCACGAACTCCTCAACAAAATGGGGTAGTAGAGAGGAAAAATAGATCTCTTCAAGAGATGGCAAGAACAATACTTAATGATAACAACTTGCCTAGTTATTTTTGGGTCGAAGCGGTAAGTATTGCATGTTATGTTATAAATAGAGTTATGCTAAGGTCTAAATTAGATAAAACCCCTTATAAGCTTTGGAATGAAAAAAAGCTCAACATTGGTTACTTTCATATATGTGAATGTAAATGTTTTATTTTGAATTACAGGGATAATTTAGGCAAATTTGATACAAAATCTGATGAAGGTATCTTTCTTGGATATTCTACTAATAGTAAAACTTATAGAGTATTCAATAAAAAAACTTTGACTGTACAACAATCTATGCATGTGGTATTTGATGAATCTAATTTTCTACTCTCCAAGAAATCCATTGATGAAGAAACAGGAGGTATAAATAATACAGAAAGTCTCAATCTCAACAAAGAGAACACAATAGAGGAAGTCCAACATGGAGACATCAGGAAAGATCATCAAAATTTAATACGAGATGCAACCAAACAATTGAAATTTATGAAAGATCATCCAGTGGAACAAATTCTGGGAGAACCTTCTCGAAGTGTAAGTACTCGATCATTTCTTAGAAATATTTGCAATCATACTGCTTTTCTATCTCAGATTGAACCTAAAAATATTGATGAAGCACTTCTTGATGAATCTTGGATTCTAGCTATGCAAGAAGAGCTTAATCAATTTGAAAGAAATGATGTTTGGACACTTGTTCCTAGACCCAAAAATCATACTATTATTGGAACAAAATGGGTTTTTAGAAACAAGAAAGATGAGTCCGGAGTCATTACTAGAAATAAGGCTCGACTTGTAGCCCAAGGTTACAATCAAGAAGAAGGAATCGATTATGATGAGACATATGCACCAGTCGCAAGATTAGAAGCTATTCGAATGCTACTTGCATATGCTTGTTATAAAGATTTCAAACTTTTTCAAATGGATGTTAAAAGTGCTTTCTTAAATGGTTTTATAAATGAAGAGGTATATGTTGAGCAACCTCCAGGTTTTGAAAATCATATTTCTCCAAATCATGTTTTCAAACTCACAAAAGCATTATATGGACTCAAACAAGCTCCTAGAGCTTGGTACGAGAGACTCAGTGATTTCTTGATTGAAAAAGGCTTTTCAAGAGGAAAAATTGATACAACTCTTTTCATTAAATACGAAAATGATGATATTGTTTTTATTCAGATTTATGTTGATGATATAATATTCGGTGCTAATAATGAAAATATGTGCCAAGTTTTTGCTAAGACTATGCAGGAAGAATTTGAAATGAGCATGATGGGAGAGCTTACATTCTTTCTCGGATTGCAAATTAAGCAAGTAAAAAGTGGGACATTCATCAATCAATCGAAATATATTAAGGAATTGCTGAACAAGTTTGGGATGGAAGGTGTTAAGGAAACTGGAACACCAATGAGCCCATCCACTAAATTTGATAAAGATGAATCCGGTAAACCAGTTGACTCGAAGGTATATCGAGGTATGATTGGTAGCTTATTATATTTAACAGCCAGTAGACCAGATATTATGTTTAGTGTGTGCACGCTTTCAATCATCTCCAAAAGAATCACATTTAATTGCAGTTAAGCGCATTCTTAGATATCTTAGTGGTACAATTAACTTAAGTTTATGGTGCCCTAAGCACACATCTTTCGATCTAATCAGTTACACAGATGCAGATTATGCTGGCTGTAAAATAGATCGAAAAAGCACTAGTGGAGCATGTCACTTCTTAGGTCATGCACTAGTTTCTTGGTTTAGTAAAAAATAAAATTATGTTGCACTATCTACTGCTGAAGCAGAATATGTTGCTGCGGGTAGTTGTTGTGCTCAAGTTCTTTACATGAAGCAACAACTTGAAGATTTTAAACTCATGTATAATCACATTCCAATCAAATGTGATAATAAGAGTGCTATAAATCTTTCAAAGAACCCAATACAACATTCTAGAACTAAGCATATTGAAATAAGATATCATTTTCTTCGAGATCATGTGCAGAAAGGCGATATAGTACTAGAGTTCACAAATACACACAATCAGTTAGCAGATATATTTACAAAACCTTTATCAGAAGATAGATTATGTATGATTAGAAGAGAAATAGGTATGATGCATATTATGAATATCTCTTAAAAGATAGATCAGAGTTCATAAAAATAGAGAGATATTTTTTTAAATACTTTTACATAAACTTGAGGTTCTTAGCCTCATGTTTGAGACGCTCATTCTCTTCATACAATATCATGTCATCCCTATCCATGGGAACTGGCAAGCGGAATGAAGAATCCAATAGAAATTTCAACTGTTTATTCTTCTGCCGAATGATTCCTTCCCTTGTGTGAGACTCTTGAACAATTCGTTGAAGTACAATAATTTGTTCTTTAAGCCTTTCAACCTCATGGTTTTTAACTTGTACTCGCTGGGAAAAAGCAACAATAGAGGATGAGTAGCGAGTCTCAAGACTCACCAAGTCGTAGATAGCATCGGAGTCTGACTTATTAGCCAAACTATTATTCTCTTGCTGCAACATGGCACCAATGGTAGCTGCAGAAAGGACAGGAGATTGAGGTGTAAAATACCTCATGGATGGATCTAGAGGAATGTTAGAAGAATGAGCCATTGAGAAAAGAATTGAAAACTTAAAGCGAGAACGTTGAAGGAATGCAGATGAGTTATAGAGATGAGAATAAGATTTGATGCAAATCGGATGAACTTTAAGACTGACTTTATAAAGATAGCATAAAGAACAAAACAAACTATTGTCTCTTCAAATCTCATTTAGTCAAAAGAAATACAAGATATGCTGGACACACATTGTCAAAAGTTTTTCTTATTAAGCCAGCAAGATTAATAGTAGATTGTCCCTATTTTTCTAGTAAACGATGAACCTCTGCTGTTATCTGCCGATGTTGACCTTGTATCTGAACTCTTTCTCGTTCCACCTCCTCTATTCGTGGTTGCAGGTCATGAGCATACCAATCTGTAAATTTTTTCAACTCTTTGTTTTCTTGCTTTAGCCCTTTATTCTCTCTATCCTTATTAGCAAGCTTCTGTCGTAACTCAGATATTTGCAAATTTTCTCAACTCTTTGTGCGTGTAAAAAGTGTTCTACACAGGGAATATTTGAATCACCAAGTGTAAGGTGATTGCAAGTGTAGAGAGTGTTCTACACGGATTCTTTGTAGCGGTGTTGTTCAAATGTGTAATAGGTTTCTATCTCCACTTGAAGGAGGTTGAATAGTGAATTCGGGGATCCTCAAGAGGTAGCTTGAGGCGAGGACGTAGGTAGTGGGGCCAAATATCGTTAACATACTGAGTTTGCATCTCTCTTACCCTTACTCTTTATATTTATTATTATTTTATATTTTATTTATATTTTATATTGTATATTTGATTTATAATTGTTATTTTTTTAAATATAACTCAATTCACCCCCCTCTTGTATTAGTCATTTGGACAACACGTGGCAAATGGATGGCTAGGTGAACCATGACGTCGAAGAATGACAGTGGGTAAATACTTTCTAGCTTACACAATATTATGACAATTTCTCGTTCCATTCGATCTAAAACTTCTACATTTAATGTCCTAGCACATAAGTCTTTGAAAAATAAACCCAACTCAGTCAAAACCACGTGTACGTCTCTCGTCAAGTACCCACGGATACCAATAGGCAATATACGCTGTAAAAGGACATGACAATGATGACTTTTTAATCCATTTATTTTCCAGTCATTTGTTCGCACACACCTTGTCAAATTCGAAGCATAACCGTCCGGTAATTTACTTTTCATTATCCACTCACAAAATGTAGCCCTTTCATTCATTGACAATACATACCACCCAATCGGCATTTAAACGGATGAACCATTTTCTTGTAATTGCATTTCTAGTCTTATTCCTAACCGCTTCAAATCCTTTCTTAAGTTTAATATATCCTTCATTTTTCCTTCAATTGATATCAATGTTCCCAATATGGATTCGCATATTTTTTTTTAATATGCATAATATCAAGACTATGCCGTAATTTTAACTTTGACTAGTATGGGAGATCGAAAAATATGCTCTTCTTAGTCCAATTCAACTCAGATGTAGTTCGTTTCCTCTTTCGTTGTTTTTTACCAACAATCATGACTTTTTAATCCAATTATTTTCCAGTCATTTGTTCACACACACCTGGTCAAATTCGAAGCATAACCGTCCGATAATTTACTTTTCATTATCCACTCACAAAATGTAGCCCTTTCATTCCTTGACAATACATACCACCCAATCGGCATGTAAACGGATGAACCATTTTCTTGTAATTTCATTTCCGGTCTTATTCCTAACCGCTGTAAATCCTTTCTTAAGTTTAATATATCCTTTATTTTTCCTTCAATTGACATCAATGTTCCAAATACGGATTCGCATATTTTTTTTTAATATGCATAATATCAAGACTATGCCGTAATTTTAACTTTGACTAGTATGGGAGATCGAAAAATATGCTCTTCTTAGTCCAATTCAACTCAGATGTAATTCGTTTCCTCTTTCGTTGTTTTTTACCAACAATCATGACTTTTTAATCCAGTTATTTTCCAGTCATTTGTTCACACACACCTTTTCAAATTCGAAGCATAACCGTCCGATAATTTACTTTTCATTATTCACTCACAAAATGTAGCCCTATCATTCCTTGACAATACATACCACCCAATCGGCATGTAAAAGGATGAACCATTTTCTTGTAATTGCATTTCCGGTCTTATTCCTAACCGCTTCAAATCCTTTCTTAAGTTTAATATATCCTTCATTTTTCCTTCAATTGACATCAATGTTCCCAATACAGATTCGCATATTTTTTTTTAATATGCATAATATCAAAACTATGCCGTAATTTTAACTTTGACTAGTATGGGAGATCAAAAAATATGGTCTTCTTAGTCCAATTCAACTCAGATGTAGTTTGTTTCCTCTTTCGTTGTTTTTTACCAAATTCATTACAGCCAATATTTACAAATTATGCAAGTACATCTTCACCAGACAAATATGGTGGAGGTTGGCCCCATTCAACAGTACCATCAAACATTTGTGAATTTTCCCACCATCTATGGTCACCAGGTAAGAATCGACGATGATGCATAAAACATAATTTCCTCCCATAAGTGAGCCATTCAAATTTAGTATGTTTGTTACAAGTTGGACATGCCATTTTTCCCTTAATACTCCAATCTGACAAGTTTCCATAAGCTGAAAAATCATTTATTGTTCATAACATGGCAGAATGCATTTTAAACGACTTACCTGTTGATGAATCAAATGTGACAACCCCATTCTCCCACAAATCTTTCAATTCTGCAATCAATGACTGTAAGTATATGTCTATATCATTTCCCGGTGATCTCGGACCTGGATTGAGCAAACTCATCAAGAAACATAGATCTTTCATACACTTCCACGGTGGTAGATTATACGGCATAAGTACAACTGGCCAAGTACTATGACTAGTACTCATGTTCCCAAATGGATTAAATCCATTTGTTGCCAACCCAAGTTGCACATTACGAGGTTCTTCAGCAAACCATGGATGTTCCTGATCAATTTCCTTCCACACCTAGGAGTCAGCAGGATGTGATAAAATATCATTGTTCCTAACTCTGGCTGATGAGTGACATATCATGTCTACAGCCATTGCACGTGACATATATAATCGTTATAATCTAGGTATCAATGGAAAGTGGCGTACTAGCTTTGGCGGCACATTTTGTTTGTCAGATGTCCATCTTGATTCGTGGCATATGGGACATTAGTTCAACTGCTCATTCTCTTGCCAAAATAATCTGCAGTCATTCTTACATGCACGTATTATGTTGTAATCAAATCCAAGTCCTCGTTTCAATTTTTTTGCTTCATAGAAGTTATGAGGTAAAGTATTATCTGATGGCAGTGCCTCTTTAAACAGTTCGAATAACATATTGACAGCCTTAATTGATAATCGACACATTGATTTTATGTGAAGCAGTCTTACGGTAAATGACAACTTACTGTGTCTTGTGCATCCTGGATATAACTCACGTTGTGAATCATTCCACAATCATGCAAAAGTGTTATGACCCACGTCATTTGAACTTGATGTGTCCGTGTCACATTCATTCATAAACATTCCTACAGCGATGTCACCANTGACAGCCTTAATTGATAATCGGCACATTGATTTTATGTGAAGCAGTCTTACGGTAAATGACAACTTACTGTGTCTTGTGCATCCTGGATATAACTCACGTTGTGAATCATTCCACAATCATGCAAAAGTGTTATGACCCACATCATTTGAACTTGATGTGTCCGTGTCACATTCATTCATAAACATTCCTGCTACGATGTCACCAAATATTTCCTCCATATTCTCATCATATTCATCTTCAACAACATTTGGTTGTACATCTTCATCGATCTCTTCTTCTTCATGTGAAACCTCAAATGAAGTTGGATATGGTTCACCGTGTAGGACCCAATCAGTATAACCCTTGTCAATACCTTTGACAAACAATGCTCTCTCACCAAGTCTATCTTATGAGAACGCAAATTCCTGCATTCTTTACATGGGCATCTAATACGCCCATCACTATCACATGTACCCAATGCGAACTCTAAAATTTCTTAACACCTTCAGCATATACGTTGTAATTCTAACCCAATCGATCGCTAACTCGCATCCAACTCTTATCCATGCTGACTATCTTCATTACAAACAATCACGTGTGTATCAAAAAACAACAATGTATATCCATGTCGCCTATCTTTATTGTAAACAATCACGTGTGCATAAACAAACAACATGTATAATAAGATGTATCAATCAAGGAGCATGCCACCTTTCACCGGGTAATTGGTCCTATCCCATTTAGAATTGTAAGATCATAGTCATAAACCTACTCTCTATATTTGTCACGTCCAACAAAATTCTGGCAGTATCTCCCCATAGTTTTCCAAATATGCTCGTTTGGTTGTGTGCACCGACGTGTTAATCATCGATACACCATCACCGAAACTGCATATCCGAAGAACAAGAGATGAATCTATCAAAATCTTAATGCTGGACGTATAACAAATATAGTTCGATAATTTGCGAGAATGATCTTACAATCCCAAACTGTCCACTCTAGACAATTCAAGAGTTATCAATCTTTCAATTCATCCGGACTGATAACTCTCGAACGGGTCTAAGGTTTATTTTGATAACAAGCAATGCAAGATATGCTAACATGTATCAAATAAACAATGCAAGATATGCTAATTAAGTATTTAAGTATTATTAAATCTAGAATATTTGTATTTTAATTTCATTAATTTTATTAAATCTTAAATTAAGTTTTTGAAGTATTATTAAATCTATAATATTTGTATTTTAATTTCCTTCTTTTTATTAAATCTTAAATTAAGTATTTAAGTATTATTAAATCTAAAATATTTGTATTTTAACTGCAATCATTTTATTAAATCTTATATTAAGTATTTAGGTATTATTAGATCTATAATTTATGTATTTTAATTAAAATTTATTTTATTAATCTAAAGATTAAATATTTAAGTATTATTAAATCTTAATTATTTGTATTTTAATTAATATTGAAATTGCAAGATTCAAAGATTTAGTACAAATAAGTAATTTCTAATTAATATTTTAACACTGACCAACATAACATTTAAACGGTGTTAATAAATATTCAAACATAATAAACACGTTCGAACGGTACACGAATACCGTTCGAACAGGTTTAATCCAGATTTCAATCGTCTTCAACCTCCGAAAGCCCCAACAATAACCAACTCATTACAGGAAACAAGAAAAAATAATACGAAGAACTCAGTACAGCAAACCAAAACATTCATATTCAAACTAAAATGAGAATAAGATAGCAAACATACCTAGAACCTCGAAAGAAATTGCAAGGAGACCCGTACGTTATGCCCAAAAAGAAAATCACTTTTCAAAAATCGGTAAAAATAACCTCTTAATCCGAAAATATAAGAGATGGATGAAAGCTATTAATATTTGGGGGCTGGATTGAGGGAGAATGACGCTGGTTGGAAGAAATTGGCTGTGGGAGAGAGATTGGCAGTGGTGGGATGAGCGCGAGATTGTGAGGTTTTGTCATGTAAATGTATAACATTTACATTCAAATGGTTATTTAGTAATTGTTCGTACGTCAAATTATGTAATGGGAAAAATTTCTCCCGTTTATTTTAACGTTTGAACGCTTACTACTACTTTTGAACGTTTATTTTCGATTATAAAACCGTTTGAACGCATATTAATAAGTGTTCGAATGGTTGTTAAAATGTTGGTCAGTGTAATTTTTTTTTGCACTATATCTTTAAATAAAACGTTGTTAAAATGTTGGTCAGTGTATTTTTTTTTACACTATACCTTTAATTAAAACAACAACATTAATATCTAATATATAATATACTATCTTTTAGTAATATCGTAATATTTGATTATAATATATAATCAAACATATATGTTAATTATATAATAAAAAATATCATACTACATCTAGTATTGTATATATAATATAGTATATTATATTGTACTACATCATATAACTTATACTACATTCTATATAATATAATATATAGGATAATATATAGTATATATAAAATATAATATATACTATATTAAAAATNCTCAGATTATGTAATTATTGTCCAGAACACTGTTCAAGATGCCCGTAATCGTCCAGCTGTCCATTTACTGTGTAGCCGCCCATGTTTAATAAATGTAGCCGCCTATTTACTGTGTATGAGTCAGTAGTGTCACTGTACATGTCAGGAAAACATATATTATATGACATTTAGATATGTTAAATATTGTATTGTATATATAGTATAGTATATTATATTATACTACATCATATAACTTATACTACATATTATATAATATAATATATAGTATATAATATAGTAATATATACTATATTAAAAATGATAAATATAATATATAGTTCATAAATATAATATAATATATAATTTTTATTATATTTAATATTATACTTAATTATTATTCGAATAAATATTATATTTAATAATAACATTAATAGGCAATAAATTTCAATTAATACGTTCGAACAGATTAACTTACCGCTCGAACGGTGTTGTATATATAAGTTGCCGCGAACGTCATTTTCACGGAAGCCAAATGTGTGCATTGCCTCCCTCTCAAGCCGTTAACCGTCCATCTCCGCCGTTCAATGCCGTCTTTGTCGTCGTCAACAGCACTTACTCGAAACCTCTTCCTCTAAGTACCGGTATTACTCTTTTTCAAACCATTTTACCGTTTAGATTTAGGTTTTTTATGGATTATTTATTTGAATTAGAAAAAACCGATTTTTTCATCAATACTCACCATAAATTTGCTTTAGTCCATAGTATGAAGGTTTATTTAGGTTTCTATTTGATGAATTTTGGTGTAAAATCCATGAAATCGAAGGATTCCATGGATTTCAATGACTGAGTCTACTCGGTCTAGAAGCCTCAATCGATTCGAATACCGTTCGAACACTATGAACATCGTTCGAACGTTATTTTAGACGTTCAAACGGTCAGGCCAATCCTACCCGTTCAATCTTTCATGTAAATGTTCGAACATTTCAGTTACCGTTCAATCGCCTTATATTGGGTGTTCGAACGTTAATAGTTATACGTTTGAACGTTGTATTACACGTTCAAAATGTACAGTTGGATCATTCGAGCACTAGTTTAGACGTTCGAATGGTATAATTAAATTTAGTATAATATACCTTTATAGTCATTTTTTTATTCCATACTATAGTTCCATTAAATTTTAACTAGAATAATTTCTACATTATATTTTCTCCATATTATAATATTGTGAGATTATTTATTAAAAATTATGACGTTGTTAACAATGTCAACTGTTATTAAATTGCTATTCGTTTGAAAGTATTGTAAATAGTTATTTATTGTATTTTTATTGTTAATGTTGTATATCTAATTTTTAATTATAAATTTCAGGTTGATTATAATGTCTTCTTCCAGGGCTGAACGTAAACGACGCAATCCTGCTGAGACTAGTAGTGGTCTAGTTAGGGAGAGGACTGTTTCACTGGAGCGACTGGTAAAGATTTCTGATTTCCAGAGTCTTGTCTGGGAGGGTCATTCACTGCCATCAGTTTTCAGCGATTGTGGTTGGGGACCTATCCTAAATGAGCGGGAGGAAGCATGGGAGCCAGTCGCCTATATTGATATTGTTGCTGAGTTTTATAGAGAACTCAGTAGTGCTAGCTCAGATGACGGAGGGGCCTACAGGATCTCTGTCAGAGGAGTACCCGTTGTATTTTCACGGGATGGACTTGCTGAGCATCTCGATATTCGTAGGCTGCCAGATGCATATCCGAATGTGGTGCCTAGAGAGTCTGATCCTTCAGCTGAGGAGGAGGCATCAGTTTATACTGATGAAGTCAATACCCTTGCTGATCATGAGGTAAGGGATTTGGTTGTCGGTCCAGATGCTCTACCATATGACGGGATGAAGAGCATCAAACAGGCAGATTTATCTTCTTTCTTCAAGATCTTAAATTTGATAATTGCCAACAACATTGACCCTCGGCAGCACACGACAGAGGTTGGCATTGATCGGACAAAATTTATGATACGGGTCGCTCGTGGCATTCCTATTGACTTGGTGGGGTAGATATTCGGTAGGATTCAATCAGAGTCTCGGTACATTTCGATGGATATACTGTCATTCGGAATCCTGATCACCCGATTTCTGCTATTTGTTAGTGTTGTGCCTAATGTTGCTGAGTGTAAACGGGAGCCAATGGAACCGATAAACAGCACCACCCTCTCACGCAGCACGGGACACTCGAAACTGCGTCTTCGTGGCCATGTTCCAAAACTGGTTGATCCTCAGAGAGATGCACAGCCGAGAGATCATGGAGTATCAGCTGCTGAGACATCCACATGGGCTGAGGCATCAATAAACAATGTTACTCGTGAGGAGATGGCTGAGATTGTGCGTGCAGTGATCAGTGAGTAGACATCAGTGGTGATCGATGCAGTGCGTATGGAGATCAATTCTGCTGTGTCTGTGCTTTGTACACAGTTTGATGCCATGTCTGCGACTTAGGTCACCATCAGTACTCGACTGACACAAATAGAGGAACGTATAGCTGCAGTCGAGGAAGTGTGCAAATACTTGGGGTCTTAATTAGTACCTTCTATCTTTTATTTATTTATTTATTGTTTTTAGCATGGACAATATTTTGTGTTTTGTAAATTCAGTATTTAACTATGAAATAGTATTATTTTATATTTTCTGAACTAATTATTAATTTATATTATTCCTATTATTTAATTAACAAATTTCTTATAATTATTAGTAAATATAAATATAATTCTGCA